>JAANSK020175327.1:0-14870 GCA_011763485.2 Isoetes engelmannii
GCACAGTCATTGACTTGTGGTTGTTGTGTACAGATTAATGCTAATAAGGCTATTGGCTGTGTTTTGCAGAAACTTATTGTCTTGTCTTGTTTCTAAGCATTTGTTTCTTGATAGGCTTCCCCATACATGGTACCCATTTGCTAGGAAAAAGAAGAGGCGAGTTATATTGCATGTAGGTCCTACAAATAGTGGCAAAACTTACAGAGCTCTTCAACAGCTTCAAAGCAGCCCATCTGGTATGTTACCAGTCCTTTTTCTATATTATTAAAGTCATTATTGGAATTGCATTATTTAGCACTAACAGCAGATTTTACTGCCACATCTTCAAATTCACTGTGGAAACTGCATCTACAGTTAACCAGATAGTCTCCACGTAATTCTAGTGCCATGCCTGTGTTTAATATCTGGATTTTTTCGTGTTTAGAATTCACCTCTCTTATTGCATCTCTTGTGTATTTTAGGATTATTTCGTAACAGCCCACCGAGGTAGAAAAGTAACTGTTCTCAGTTTGGAAGAATAGAAACATGAAGACCCCCCTTGAAGTAAGGCCTGTTACATTCTGGAATTATGTCTCAGAATCATGTCATGTACCAAAATATGTTTCTATGCCTACTGTACCAATTATGCCTAGTGTACAATTAGTGGTTGAATCCCTTTAAGTGCATCCTCCATTCTGCTGGCAGTTCCAACCTGCTTCAACCTTCTGCATGCAGCTGCAACTTTTAAACCGCATCAATGTCCTGAAAACCTGTTTAGCTTCCGTTAGCCTTCATCTATGCTAATGATAGACCTTCAGTTTGCAATCGAGAAATGCATCCTCACAAACACATCATCAAAGCCACGAAAATATACTGCAAAACTTGACATCATGATTTCACCCTCTTGTACAGAGGCAAACTAAATATATTGTCAAGACATTCATCCGATACGAATTTCAGCCAAAAACTAAATACTTGATCTTTCATCTGGTTCTCACCCTTAACGAAGCTGCTGCAACAATTGGTTCTGCTTCATAAGCAACTTTTCTAGATCAGGTTGAGACTTCTTCTTGGCAGCTGTATCAACACACCAACATATGGAAAAGGTGTGGCTACTTGATTCCTTAGCGCTTCCCCATCAGCACATCTACATCAATTTCACCATCTTCAATAGATACGTTTGCTGCTGCATCATCTACTGGCTTAGCTTTCTTTTTAGCTTTGGTCTTCTTTGACATAGTCAATCGGAAATCCACTAAAACGTTCAGGTTGAGTTCGCCACTGTTAGGGAACTTGACTAGGCCTTAAGGAAAATGAGAATAGAATAGAATAGAGTAAAATTTATTATTTATGTCTATGAGACCATATCTATGAGACGGGATTCAAAAGTACAAAAAAGTAATAAACGAAACAAACTCATATTGTGCTCCCAGTTGGAGCAACATTAGATCTCTCCTCTTTCAATTTTTCCATATTCATCAAGGAGAAGTTATAATTTGTTATTGTTTTCCTTCTAATTTGTAGAGCTTCGACATTGAAGTTTGCACTGGAATTTCCTGGGAGACCAAAAAAATCCTAGCAAAGTTTTAGCAGTCATTGTATTTCACTCTCGCACCTTCATATGCAGGACAGTTCAAAATAAAAGCTTCATTTTCGCTCCAGCACCACATATTCACATGTCTCTACTCCTAAATGATGTGGACCGAGCTTAATCTGCATAGCTTGTGTCGTTTATATAGTGATATTTTCTCTAGAGATATGCGGCCTCTTGGGGTGTGTGGTTGAAAATGTCTCTATAGAATAACATTTTTTGCCAGCAGTTTTCTATTGCATATTTAACTTTACCCAAACCTGAATCACAGTCTTGTCACTTAGAAGTTGCGCTAGAGTCACCCCCCATTGACAAAGCCACTTCTCTATATCTGCATACCACCCTTTTGTTCTGCTTTCCGCCATAGCTAAATATGGTAGACTACTTTCATCCACTCTGCGAACTTTCATGAGGTAGGCAAGGGTTTTGCACATGGCCTCACTTTCGAGACTTATTATTCCAGTTCTTACCAACATTAACTCGTAAGGTGTTTGTATTTTTACACCTAATTCAGCAAGGAGAAATTTCTTCTATTTTCAATTTTCTTCTACCTTCACCTAATTTTTCAATGCTCTTCCACATATTAAGTAATAGACCTAGCCCCCAAATTTCACATCCATACCAGGGTATAGATTAAGAACCTCCTAAATTTTTAAAGTGAATTTGGATTGGCTATAGTTGCATGGAATTCCTCTAGTTTCTAACTATACCTTGGCTAAAGTTTCTAAGACATAGAAAATAACCAAACCTACAAAGTTTTTGGAAGATTATTGAAATTTTTGTAAAAGTTGAAGTAAAACTACTAAAATATGGCTAAAGTAGACAAATACCTTGGACAATTGTAGATACTTTGGCGAATCTTCCAAGATCTTTGGAGAGTCTCATTTCTGTTTGGCTAAAGTTTTTTATTTCTTGAGATTTTTACCCTCATTTCAGTCGCATCACAAAATGACGATAGCGCATCTAAGTTTCTGCATGTGTTTAATATTTCTAGCAAAGAGTACAATGTCATTAGCATATAGTAGCAATAGCAATGTATATCATCCACCATTTGTGCCTGCCCCCTCAGGATTCTCAATCTATGCTTCCAATTTGTCAGATAAGAAGACCAAATAGAGTAGGGAACAGGGGGCATCCCTGTTTGGCCCCAATGCTATCTACCCATTCGTCGCATTGCTTATCCAGTAAGAAAGATAACTTGATTAACACTCTTTATGTAAGAGTGCAACTGTTCTTCTCAGCCTTGAGGTATACCAAGTGCTGTCATTCTTGCCCAAATTTTTTTTCTCTTTATCATGTCAAAAGCTTTTGATAGATCGACCAAAGAGGGTGAAAAGAGATTTCTTAGGTTTTGTCACTGATTCCATAGCAAACTAGATGGTCCTGTGTGGACTTTTTGGGTCTGAAACCTGCTTGTCCTTTTGCTTTCAGCCCACGTTCTTCAGCCCAACTACTAACCTTCTGTTCTAAGGCAGTCGCATAGTTTTGACAACAAACTACTAACCATGATAATTCTGTAGTTCGGGTCTGTTGGCTCACCTGCCTTGTGTATAGAAGTGGCTCTATTTGTTTGCCATGAAAATAGAAAGCCTTGCGCCCATTTGATCATCTCAGAGACTAGTCCTGAGTCTTCATGTGCTTTACCACTAGCCAATTTCTCTATTCCGGCATGCACATCATCTAGAGTAATGAATAATGTAACCCTTATACCTTGTAATTGCTCAGCGGTAATTGTTTTCACATGGAAAAGGTTGCGATTTTGCAGCATTAAGTGTTGCTATATCCAAGGCAATTTGCTGCTGCTTACTATCTTTTAGACGTGTCCAGAACCTGCAAGGATTTTCTACCAAGTCATTTATCAACTCTTCTTGCCTGTGACATATATAATCTCTTTTTTCTTCTAAATCTCTCTTTTTTGTGATATAAAGCATTTTTTACTTGACTCAATAAGAAGACCCATCAATTTTATCACTGAGCTCAGTTACATTTCCTTGCCATAATATCTGGTTTGCCTCTCAGCACATAAGTTTATATAACCGGTTGCGTTTTTAAAGTCCATGTGCATATACTTACTCTTTTCCTTTTGAATACTTTTGCTTGTTATTTTCATTATGAGCACGAGAGACATATGATCAGAATGTGGATGGTCCTGCATGGAAAAGTCTGTTATTTCTTCTAGTTTGTACCTGCTATGATGTAGTCAGTCACACTGCCTTCCTTGCCACATGATCCTCTGGAAGTACAATTTCCGGAATTTGGAAATTTTGGAATTCCATAATATATTACAAGTTCCAAACCTCCTCACATTTCAAGTAAATGTTGCCCTTGTGGTTGTACATATCTGCTATAATCCTTAGAACTCCTACATCATCCTGCTAAGTGTCCTTCTTCTTCATCTAGGTGATGCATCCAAAGTCGCTTGCTTGTGGGGTCATTTATATTTGCCTACCTATGTGCTGTTCTACCATTGAAATCTGCAAGTAAAATGATATCTCCCTGAACATGAGTTCTGAAAGAGAGAGATAGAATGTATGAAGGTGATCTTTATTACCCAAGAAGGGTACAGATCTAAAACATTGTTACACAACAAGAGGATGGGATCAGTCTCACCACCCGACCATGGAATTGACAACTTTCCAGAAGGAAGTTAACTTGCCAGAAGTCTTCAGGATTCCGCAGGAAGCTAGCTTGCCAAAAGTCTTCAGAAATCCGCCATCAATTCCTCCCCCGAGTGGAAGATGCTACATCCCCAAAGCCGAAATCAGAGAATGCTCAATCATAAGAGATGAATAAAGATGGAGTGATAAACGATGGTTGATCCAAGATTATTCTTTGCTCCAAGCAACCTCCCTTAAGTAGCCCCATATGTGCCTCTTCTGGCTTCACATTAATTCTTGGCATTAGATCCATTTTTGGCTTGGCTCCCCAAATGTACCATAGTAACTTTAGCATCATCTACCCCTAGCCTCCTCCAATCATAACCAACCACTAATAGAGTAACTAATTCTATAACGTGTTAGCTATGACGGGCATGAGATTAGAATAGCTAATTCTAGTGCCATGGCTGTGTTTAATATCTGGATTCTCCCTTGTTTAGAGTTAACCCCTCTTCTTGCATCTCTTGTATAATATATAATCACTTTGTCAAGCATTGACCAAGATACACATGCTGCTTTACTTTCTAGGGTGTCCAACTCCCTAGGAGCAAACGTGGAAAGTGTTCAAAATGGTTTGGCTGTGCCTTTTATATGGACAATGCAACTGCTGATGATCTTAGCAGGTGATACCTTAGTAGAGATGACATGTCAAGGGTGGCTGGCAGAAGTTGCTACACATCATGTTGCATGATGTACTTATAGTATCTAGACATAGAATCGAGTAGTTTAGACTAGGTTGGTCTAGTACATGGCTAATAAGACGAGTGCCTAATCAGTTCTCTCTTGTTTTGTGCATCTGCTTCTTGGGTCTGACTACACCTTACTCAGCTAGATTCTTATATGGCTGTATCTGTGTGCCTAAAAGAGGCTATTGATTGAATTTTAAGTTGTCCATTGTATTGTATTGTATTGTATTGTATTGTATTGTATTGTATTGTATTGTATTGTATTGTGACTGCCTTGTTCTTCCATTTTGCTCAGTGGAGTTAAAAACGAATCGCCATGCATCGTCCCCTTTAAGCAATTTATCACATTATGTTGCATTGCAGGAATTTATTGTGGACCATTACGACTTTTAGCATGGGAAGTGGCAGATAAGTTAAACAAATCGAGTGTCCCTTGCAGCTTGATCACGGGCCAGGAGAGAAAGGAGATGCAAGGTGCACGGCATAAGGCAATGACAGTCGAAATGGCTGACTTGGCACGGGAATACACTTGTGCTGTGATTGACGAGATCCAGGCAAGTATTTTTTGTAAGGAAATGCAATGTTTCATTTTTGGACTCCATCTCTGTAGTTCTGCTTGCACTTGTTTTAGATTAGACATTCATCCTGTAAAAACTCGTGGGTGATTAGGATACAGGAGTATGCCTTTACTTTGTTTTTGGGTTATGCAGTAGAGGGAGGATAATGGTCGGACTCTTAGAATTCATGGATATGGTCCAAAAGAGAGATCAGAGAAAGAAAGAAAGATTGTATTCACGTCTGATGGTGACCGCTTGGGTCTATGAGACTAATTATTACATCAGTCTTATGTCAGGTAGGGGCACATTGTAGCCTCCTAGAGATATGCCTAAAAAAATGCGGACTGAAACATTGAAAATTAAATTCCATCAAGGCAGCCACTGAGATGCCTTAACAGTCCTACTTTGAACCAGTGGCAAAGGCAAAAAAGTTTCTAAAATGTTCCTGTCCCCCATTTTTTTTTTTTTTTTTTTTTCATATCTAGGAGGCTACAATGCACTCTTAGTTGTACATGATCTGCTGTAATAGTCTCAAGCCACAGACAGCAATATAACCTTCCTTCCTTCTTGCGTGCGTCCTTCCTAGCGACTGGATCTTCTTCCTAGGAATCTTTCATTGATTTCTTATTAATGTTTTAACATTATTCCTTTTTAGCGTCTGGTCTCAAGACGCTGGGTCCCGTCTTTCCTTCTTAATTTCTTCTTTTACTTCTTTCTTTTACGGGTCCTGTGCTCCCCCACCCCCTTCTCCCCATCGAAATCAATTTTCATTTTCCTTCCAAGGGCTACCAGTGAAAACTTTTTCAGCCTCCACATACCTGGGGGTGGAGTCTTAAGGTCCGAGGTTAGTTTGAAAGCAGCAACACAGAAAAGACTTGGCTAAAGGCTACACTACATGAGAGATTGATGCTGGCCAGACAAGGGCATGGCTTGTGAATGAAGAATCTGTCAAATGTGAAACTTAGGGGGAGTGGAATCAGAAGAACACTCTATCTTTCTGTGTCCAGCATACTATGAAATAAGAGGAAGGTACCACTGTCTTTTCTGGGACCCAAACACTTTGGCAGCTCATGAACTTTCCAGACCAGAAATGCCTTGCTTTGTATATATGAACTCACCAAACTCAGAAGAAATGTGCTCTCAAACAAAAAGAAGCTGATTCAGAATCAAAGCAAACAGTGCTGACTTCCTTTTTCGTGCTTAGGACATGGCACATGAACAAAGGATCTGTCAAATGTACAACTTAGCGTGAATCGAATCAACAATTTATCTTCATGTGTCCAGCATACATGAAATAAAAGGAAGGTACCACTGTCTTTTGGGGCAGAACACGGGGATGCGACATTAGTCAAACCACTTTGAGGCAGCTCATGAACATTCCAGACCAGAAATGCCTTGCTTTGTATATATATGAACCCACCAAACTCCGAAGAAATGTGCTCAAACAAAAGAAGCTGATTTAGAATTGAAGCAAACAGTGCTGACTTCTATTTTCGTACTTGATCCGGCACCATTAACAACAATAGGAAATAGGAAATGGAAGTGAGAAGGGTCCGCTGGCGGTACTGATACGACACCTTAATTATCGTGCCCCAACTAACTGGGCAAAAGCGTCTAGACGTTGAGGTTTGACCCTCTATATGTAATTAGATGCGGTTTGACCCTCTATATGTGATAATTAGATGCCGCCTACCCAAGACGTATTCGAGAGGTCTCCCATCGGCCCCAAGCCATATCAATTCCTCCTCTCCTTGGAATGCTCGACCTCGAGCTTATGGGACTTACATCATTTGCCCATGAGGCAATTTTTCATTTTTGGCGCCCCATAGAGACTTGAACCTGGAGAACGGAGACTTGAACTTGGAGACTTGAACTTGAGACTCCACTCTGATAGCAAATTGATAAGGACTACCCTCAGTAGCCTTAACCAACTCCCCAGAAGGGCAGAAGGGCGGATCCTTCAAGGAAATCATTATTCAATGGCGCCAACCTTTTCAGGCTTTATCCCATAGCCACAGGCTTTATCCCATACCCACAAACCGTATCAAGACTACCCTTAGTAGCCTTAACCAACTCCTCAAAAAGGCGGATCCTTCAAGGAAATCATTATCCAATGGGCCCCAACCTTTTCAGGCTTTATCCCATACCCATACCCACAGACCGTATCAATTTCTCCCCTTCCTCGGGATGCTTGCCCTCAAGCATGTGGAATACACCAATGTGGCCCAAGCATGTGGAATACACCAATGTTGCCACGAGGAATTGAACCTTAGCTCTGATATCACTTAGCTATGATATCACTTAGCTTTGATATATGATATCACTTAGCTTTGATATCAATTGATTGATACGACACCTTAATTATCGTGCCCCAACCAACTGGGCAAAAACGTCTAGACGTTGAGGTTTGACCCTCTATATGTGATAATTAGATGCCGCCTCCCCAAGACTTACTCGAGTGGTCTCCCGTGGGCCCCAAACCATATATCAATTGATACGATTCACTGATTCACTGCACGACAATCCCAATATGCTGCATAATCTCATCATCACGTTAGACCCTTGAGTTATTAAATCTTTGAACATATTCTAAGGGATGCGTGGTATTGGGATAATCCAAAAAACCCATAGCTCCACTATTTCATCTCAGCTTAGAATTCAGAATCCTCTAATAATCTCCATTGCCTATAGCTCCTAAAAGAGTTGAAACCTTCGCTCTGATACCAATTGATACGACACTTTAATTATCGTGCCCCAACCAACTGGGCAACGCTTTTGCCCAGTTGGTTGGGGCACGAGAATTAAGGTGTCATATCAAATACTCAAGAAATGGTCAAAAGGATTAAGAAATGACAGTCCCGAAAGAAGACAAGAGACCATAGGCATGATGTACAAGCATCACAACGTTTTTATCAGACTCTATAAGTGGGTGCATTAATGAGCTCGCAGGATACATTGATAAGCTTTATTGCTAAGTTTTAGTCTTTCTTTTTTGCTAGATTGAACTAGCATTTTCAACCATAGATGTTGAAGAATCGCTGTATTCATTTGGTCTCATAGGCCTTCCCTCCCTCCCTCCCTCCCTCCCTCCCTCCCTCTCTCATAGAGCAGCTGGTACAACTAAAGTATTCAAGAGGTGGAGCCTTGCTGGGACATCTTGAAAATTAGCTTGCAAACATTTCCTTTCTGACATTGCTGAACATAGATGTCTGCACAAAACATTCTACGGGACTCAGCTCTGACATTTATTTATGTGTGATTTGGTTAAGAGAACAGATGTTTTGAGTTTCTTATATTTTATTTCAGATGATTGGTTGCCGAACGAGAGGTTCATCTTTTACACGTGCCATACTTGGCCTTGCTGTTGATGAGCTGCATTTATGTGGCGATCCTGCTGCAATTTCCCTTATCAAGGATCTTATTTCTGCCACAGGGGATACACTAGAGGTACATTTCTGAAGAGTATAAGAGGTAATTTTTGAAGGTAATCTTTGGACTTGTACTTTTTTGTTCTAACTGGCGACTTATGTAAGTAGATTGAGCATTATACGCGCCTTTCTCCTCTTTTGCCATCATTACATCCATTGAAGTCCTTTTCCAATGTGAAACGGGGAGATTGTATCGTAGCTTTTTCGCGGAAGGAGATCTACGCCATAAAGGTTTGAAAGTGAAAGCACCTACTTCTTCTCAATGAATCTAGAACTATAGTTACTGTTGTTACTCATGTTGTGCTGGCAGAGAACTATTGAGATGGAAGGATGCCATAAATGCTCCGTTGTTTATGGATCTCTACCGCCTGAAACTCGTTCAAACCAGGTAAAAAGAGTTTACCTCATTTTAGATGAATCGGGTTACAAAGTGGAAACAGAGAAATTGGCACATGTATGTAATGCAGAGGTTAAGTATCCCATAACAAATGCACTAAAAGCGATAAGATTTATTTGGTAATATACATATTATGTACCTTGGCTATCATTCGAAAGACGCGCGCATCTTATACAAAATACTTTAGAGCAGTACGCACTTACACATATGTACTTTAGATGCTTTGATTTTATTTGAAAAGAAAAGTTCATTTAGTTTCGGCTAAACTTAGGTTTCTATTAGTTCCCCTGCTGTGCCAAAATCAATGTCTTGATGGTCAAATTTGAAGTCTGATGCATCAGACTCCCAATTGAACTTCGGCTTTAGAATCTGATGGATGGGCAGCCGCACTTTCATCTGATGAGTGGGTTTAGATCTGCGGGAGTATAGCAGTGGTTCATGCATTGCTCAGTTATTCTGCGCTTATCATTATGATTATCAGGTGTTCCCGCGGTGTTTAGGATCAATTTTAGTAGCTAGCTGTAGTATCAGAACTGTTGTATCAGAATACTTGTATCAGCAAGTTCACAATCAGCATATCAGACAGCTTTAAACCAATTTATATTTGCTGAAGTTTTATTTGAAAATTTGAAAAGGATGCACGTTGCTCTTAGAGTTAATGAAATATTACTCTTTCCTTAAATAACATGATGGCGTGCCATGCTGCCACATCATCTCATATGACTATGTAGTAATCACATTTTCTCATGTCGTACTGAAGTTTCCCATCAATAACGGGAATTGGTGCCTTCCATATCATTCCTATGAGCCTAAGCTTTTTTATGGTATCAGAATGAACTCATAGCGTAATAAAGAATAGATTTGCCTAGATATATCCTTTTTCTCGTGATTGCAAGATCTGGGGCGGACTTGCATCAACATTATGTTAAGCAAATTCTTGGCGAATTTGTTTGAGAATTGAGCAAGATTTTATCGGATGGTATAAACAGTAACCAGTTTAGAGTTTACTGCGCCTATGAAAGACACGGTTGTTTGCTAACTGAATGCTACTCAAATTATCATAGTAAATGACACTACTGTTCTACATTGCTATTTCCAAAGCATCTAATACTCTGTGAAGTCAAGTTGTTTCACTAGCTGCTTTTGTACAAGCTCTATTTTTGATCTCAAATTTTGCTCTATTTTGTTGAAACTGGTATGCTACAATAGACTCTATCAATGTCTCATATAAGCGACCACAATGAAGTCACATATGATAGGCTACCTTTAACTGGAAAAAAGTAAAGAAAATGGTTGGTATGCAGATGGGAAATGGGGTATTAGAAACAAAGGCTTGCCATCACAACCAGAAACTATTCGTGACTTGGTTGGTGACTTTGAATTGGAGTTATTGATTGAAAACAATGTAACATGTATTCACTGAAAGAAAGATACAAGAACATGTGCTAGGAGAAATCAATGAATCTAACTATAACAGCTCATATGAAGGTGCCATGTCAGCAACAAGTGTGCAGTGCCAGTTCAGCAGTGTGATGTCATCCTGACATATCAGCATCAGTAATCTAACACTCATCCTGACGACGAGCACTGCTGAGAAAGGAAAACAGTTTTTAAAAGAATACGGAAAACCTGCTTCATAGTAACAAAGTGCTTGCCTACAAGATGCTTTGTCAACCCATCTGCTGCCTGCCCCTTAGAAGGGCAGTGAAAAATAAAAATGATCCCCAATATCAAGCTGTTCTATAATGAAGCATGCTTTAAGGTAAACGGGGATCGGGAGGGGTTGCAGTCCTTTACAAATCAGAATTATTTGGAATCATTTCCGTAGTAAAAAAAGATGAAACAGCAAGGTTTATGTGGATCAAGATACGAACCTCTTCGCTTGATTGCATTTATGTTGCTGCATGCTACTTCCCCCCTCAAAATTCCGATTATACTGATGTGGATACCTAGGAAGGCGCCTCACCATATATGGCTTTGTTTGATGATATCATTGAATTTTCTAAGCAAGGCAAAATCATGCTCTTGGGTGACTTTAATGCGAGAACCGCGGATGCCCAAGTACAATTGGTGGATTTTGAAGCTGACCCTGTTTTACTGCCATCCTTATCTTCTGCTGAAACACACACTACTCGAATGTCGGCCCATTGTAATGCGGAGATTACAAAGTATGGGCACTTCCTTTTGGAATTTGGACAGATGCACAATCTGGTCATCTACAATGGCATGCAACATTGGCCTTGTTCATCCAACTATACGTGTAATCCTCAAAGCGGCAGACATAGTGTTGTAGACTATTTGATGGGGTCTCCTGCCTTGGCAAAGGATATCGATAAGTTTTCAGTCCCACCTCAACCACCGACCGGAGATCATTCTCATCTACTCTTTTGCCTCAAAACATGCTTTCAGCTGGACACAACCTTGCCCCAAGATCCCACCCTTCTTCCGTTTTGAGTTTGACCACTCTCTTGACCCTATCTATAATCTTGAGGTTGATACATGATTGAGGGACATCCATATCTCTCAATATAATCTTGAGCTTGATACACGATTGAGGGACATCCATATCTCTCAAAATGTGGAAGAAAAGGCCATGATGCTCACATCGGCCGTACACCAAGCCTGCCTAAACACTTTCCCACACAAGCTTTGCTCCTTCTATAAACAGCGTGCACAAATGCCCCATAACATTGGTATGACGAAGAATGCAAAAAAGCTTCACAAGCAGCTCAAGGAAGAATTGGCAGCCTCCTCTTCTACAGCTATTGCAACTAAGAAAGCGTACAAAAATCTGATCCGCATGAAAAAGAGATTATATAGAAAGCAAGTGAGGGAAGACATGCTTGACTTGATGTACAGTAATCCGCTAAATTTTGGCAGAAGCTTCTAGCTAAGAAATCTGACTTGCCACTTAAAGACCCAAAAGTGTGGACCAGTTATGCTCGAACGCTCCTAAATGTGGGAAAAGCAGATTTGTCGGACATGGGATTGCAGCCCCGGCTCCAATCCGCCTCTTTTTCTCTACTTCCCTTATCCGTGAAGCTGTAAGCAAAAGCAAAATGAACACTGGGAAAGCAAAAGATTGTGAGGACTTGCAGGCTGAATTTCTGATCCATGGAATGGATACTCTTGCGCCTATTGTGGCAGATCTATTTAACGAGATAATTTGCTCAGGCTTTCCGAAAGCATGGACAATTAATATCATCAACCCAATTTTTAAGGCTGGAGATCCAATGAATCCAAATAACTACCGCCTTATGATGATTGGACATGTCATGGGAAGATTGTACGGATGTGCATTGGACTTAATAATTAGTGAACACGCGGAGATTCACTGAGATAAATCTCCTTAGAGCAAGGGGTTAGGCTGGTTTCAGGAGAATTTTTCAACAATAGACCATATTTTTACCTTACGGGTCTATCATTGAGGAAGCTAAAGCAATGAAAGCAAAGGTGTATTGCTGCTTTATGGATTTTTGCAAAGCATTTGATACGGTCCCTCGGAGCTGCCTATTTCATAGACTTATGGAACTAGGACTGTCACAGCAGGCATATGGGTCATTTTGGCGCTCTCTACAAATGTTTTGGGAAGAATTAAAGTGCCTGGAGGCTGGTCAGATGACATAAGCAGCACAATTGGGGTTAAACAGGGTTGTCCGTTATCCCCCACACTCTTCGGCTTCCACTCTTCGGCTTGTACATTGACGAGCTGGAAAGCTTTGTAGCAGCGCTTGGAGGTGACGGTTCTGCTTTAGCTGATGAATGCATATCCATCCTTCTCTATGCGGATGATGTGGTACTTATATCTTCTTCCCCTGAAGGCCTCCAACATCATTTATTGGCACTTGAAAGTAAACTTGGACAAAACAAAAGTGATGGTTTTTAACACATCACAAGCTTGCATGCACCGCAGCCCCTTCTTCTTCATGGATCAGCAGTTAGAAGTGGTCTCTCATTATATGTACTTGGGTGTGCAATTTAAGGCCCCATCTTTAGCATGAAAGATGCAGCATATGCACAACTCACAAAAGGATATGCCTTGCTAGCAATGCTAGAAAGAAAATGTTTCCAAGCGGATTTTCAGGATGTCCCAGCAAAGCTTCATCTTGTCAATACCTCGATTAGGCCAGCCGCTCTATACGGAGGCTTGATGTGGGGGTTGGACATGATAGCCAAGAAAGAGGTTGCAAATCTATTTTCTGTCCAAAATGATTATGAGTAAAGCTCTTGTGCCGCATCCAATCGTATTGGCAGAATTTTCAGCCACTCTTCAGTTGGATGCAGCATTTCAGCTAGTGTTCTTTTTGCATAAGGTGCACCAGCTTGGGCACTCGCAGCAAGGTCAAAACAGGCTTCCATGGATTGCCCTCCAGGCTTCCAAATGGTTGGCTGAAAAGGGAATCCAAGAATGTTGGTACACAAAGGCATCGCAATGGGCTGCCTCTTTGGGATTTCGTTTGGACAACTTGCCTCCTTTTCAATGTAACACGGCTGCAGCCAATATGGCGGTTAATCCTAAAGTTAAAAAGAGACTTCAAAAGGATAAGAATCAGATCGTCCGACACGATCTGGAACTTTTATATATATCAAGGACTTGGGTAACTCCAAGTGACCTTCACACCAAGATGCAATTTTACAAAGATCACTTCCTTGAGATCAGTGAAGACGGTTTCATCGAGCGACCAGGGTATTTGAATATTCACCTTGCACATAAAGTGAGACATGCTATTGGTCACCTCAGGGTCTCACCTCATCAGCTTGAGGTTGAGGCTGGCCTTGCGATTAGACCTAAGGTCGAGCGCTCAAAGAGGATCTGTAAATTATGTCAGTTGAATGTCATTGAGTCTGAGAAACACTTCATGTCCAGTCTATTATGAAATACGGGGGAGGTTCCATTGCCTGTTTCGGGAACCTAATTCCCTCTCAAAACTCATCAGATATGAGGATCAGAAATGTATAGCTCTTTTCCTCCATCAAATGACTGTTCATAGAAGAAATCTGTTGAAGGAGTGGGCTGATGGAAGAGCTGGACAGGAAAAAGACCTTACACAAAGGAAAATCACCTTCTTTCTCATGAAAGTGTCAAGGAGAAGAAAGGGGGCAGTAAAGGAAAAACATAAGCAGTCCTTTCAAAAAAGAGAGGACAAGTCTGGCATCACTTTGTACTTTGGGCCAGTGGTCAAGAAGACAAAAGTCTCATAATTTTATTGTTTTAGTTTTTCCTTTTTTATGTTCATGTAACATCTCTAGGAGGCAGCAAATGCGCCCCTAGCTGCACATGATTGCTGTATAAAATGGTCTCGTCGACCCAAGTGGTCTCTCGTAGACGTTAATATAATCTTTCTTTCTTTCTTTCTTTCTTTAATATCGAGATGCTTAGTGAGCTAATGGCATTTATGATCTTTAGTGTGAGAGATAGCACCATTATTATCATAGTAAAGATTATCTTCACATAAGTGAACTAACCAAAGCATTTCTTGGACTGCTGTGCACAATGCTGTTGGAGGATCAGGAGGAGAGAAAATGGAAATGAGCTACTTGCATTTGCATAGTACTGTTACACATATGTACATAG
>JAANSK020175438.1:0-14861 GCA_011763485.2 Isoetes engelmannii
AAAATATTGCCTACATTTTGCCTTTGTAAATGTAAAATAAGGGACCACTTTTTATCCACCCTTTCGTGCTTCTACCCATCATGCGATCTCTGGATGCTCTTAGCATGTGATGCTATGCATCATAAGGTCATTTCAATTGTAAAAGGCCAACATACCAATATTCAGTGGCAGATGGATTTTTACATGATAAAGATCAAAATTTTTACCAGCTTCTAATTTATTCTATATGATGACGCCTTTCCTCACATGATAAAGCTCAGAATTTGCACTTTGCTCCCAATTTATTTTTATGATGCCTTTCCTTTTTTGTGAACATCACAAGTAAAAAGGTGTGAGCTCTTTTTGAACAACATTCATAAGAACAATATAATTGTACTAAAGTGTATGTTGTTGCATTAAAAAACGTGGTCATGTTTCATGCCACCTACCCCACGCAGTGGCCTTCTTGTCCAAGTCTTGAATATGGACATATTGCTACCACCACTAGAAAATTTTTTGGATTCACATATTCTAGATATTCCCTAATAATGTATCCATTGTGAATGTAAAATTTTTGAAGTCCATCAATAAAGCCTTGCTGGAGCTAGAATGTGTCAAAGAGTTATGGTTAGTTGAGCCATCATATCCAGATTAAATCATTTTATTTACGAAGTCGCCATCCAAATTTAACACCAAAGACCTACAAATAACATTTAGAAACTTGTACATGGCATGATATAGCTCATGTGCATCCTACGTTGAAGCATTGCATGAAATAAATCTGCAACAAAACACTTGCTCCAAAATAGTATTACTTTTGTAGCATAGACACATCATTATTAGTTTTTGAACTTCATGCTTGACGAAAAGCCTAGCAACATTGGGCACTTTTTTTGGTTATTATATAGAACAGGAATGGGGAGCATAAGTTTTACAACATGGTCTCTAAAACAATAGGAAGAACTTGGTGGCACATATCCACAACCAATGGGTGTGGTTGGTTAAATAGGAAAAGGAAGCAAATGATGATAGACGCAAAATATGGTAGATGCATAACAAACAGAAAGTTTATTCTCGAGAAGATGAAACAAGAGCAATCCTCAAGAAGATGAACCAAACACAAATAGGCCGAAGAACTTTATTTCTGTTTTGATCTCAACGAAATGACATTTTAGTCTCCATAAATTTCATTCTACTTATTGCCAAATATTGAATTATGGATTTGGGCTTACGTTTTGCGCTGAATTTCTTGGCTCCAAGGACTTATATTTGTTCACCAATAGAGCTACCGAACTCTAGATATTTTACATTTGTATCCATTAAAGTTGGCATTTAATGTTCCTTTTCATTATTTTTTTTTCCCACCTCTTGCACTTCTCTTCTGTGTACCACATTAACCTTTGCCATAGCCATTGATTCAAGTGGACGTTAAAAGTACTATTTCTATTATATTCCTTTCTCAACATTTTCTCCCTTAACCTCTCACACCTAGCATACCTTCTGTTCGTTAATTACGCATTCGGAAGCCTCAGATAGCGTGTACACATGGTTGCTTAGGCATATGTACGACTAAGTTGTGTGCATACGCAATCGAAAAATAATTGCGGCCAGTTAGCTTCTAGAGTTCCCAATTGTGCTAGATGTATTCACAGTTTTATATGATACGTACATAACACATGCCTTGTCACATTTCCATATAATATGTCTAAAGAAGATCACATAGAACAACATTGTAATGGACTGGTAATGTAGCATGTTGAAAGTTTAGAACATGTAATGCATCTAGACATTAGCATGCATAAGTAAATGACCACGAGCATTTGAAGCAGATAAAGTAGAAGAACAATGAAATTTTTTAAAAGACAACTAAGAACACACCAAATGGAAAAATTGCATATAATAAATGGGTCAAGTACAAAGCTTGGGCTAGATTTAGACATGGAGGAGGCTCTTAGCGTCCTCCTTGAGCTTTGCCACTAAGCCCGAAAGAAAAACATTCTGCTATGAGGCAGAGAGAGTGGGAGATTTTGATTTCTGGTAATACTCATACAATACAAAGTTTTTGAAACACCTTAGCGCCTTGTAATCTCAACCCTCGATAAACTAACACCTTCCTGTCCACCACCTAATCTTGGTGGCAGTTCCTCCTCCTCCTCCATCCTTATTTGATGGTTTGGAAATGGTCCCTTGATTCCGAGGTCATATGCATGTCATTTAGGGTGATGTCACTATTAATTTTATATGCCTTGATTGTAGTTTTGTTATTGCAAAATTATTGTCTTCATTGTTCGTTTCCCTGCTGGACCATTGGATTTGACTTGTTTGCTTTTTATCTAGGTCATACAGATGAGCATGCCTTTCTTGCATGCGACCAGTTCTTCTGTCCCGAGCTACGCTTTTTAATTTCTCCTACTTGCTATGGTTGTGCATTTCTCATTATTTACATAGTTGTTTGTTATTACGTTAAATGTGCTTTGAAGGGTTCATGGCTCGATTGTCTTCATCCGTGCCCATTGATGTTGAAGCCATTTCTCAGAGGTTGATGCCATTTCTCAGAGGTTTAGATCAGGACTTTTTCTAGATCAATTTGGCAGACATGTTGGACGCTTATAGATGATTAGGGTTGATATTGCTTGCTTGGTCATGGGACCAAGTGACTAGGGTTAGTTATAGTTTGCCATGTATTTGTTTTCTAATGATTGCTTCTTATTTGCTTATTATATCTCTTATTGGTTGGACATTCATCGTAGAGGAGCTAATTGAATTCAATTCATCACAAATGTAGCACATTCTTTTTGTTGATGATCTTCCATATTAGGTCCTCCTTCAAGAAGTCGTACTAGTGGATAGAGGTTTCAAAGTTGGGGCGGGTAGGAATTGCTCTCGGTGATCGGTTGCATATTGGAACTGAAGATGAGCTTGGCATAGAGTTGGGTAGTATCCCTAGCCCAGAACTACATCGTCTAATTGTTAAGCTTATAAATCTCTATCTTAACCCGGCATATGATTTGTCTATCTATCTGACTTTTACAGTTACATTGTCCTCTAGGTCTTAATAGTCCATCTCAATAACCTTGACATTTTGCTACTATGACATTCCCTGAACCTATATGATGCTCCCATCGTATAAAGAGGGGGAATCCCCTTTCCTAGCGACAACACCACCAAGAAAGACCCTCCATATGAATAAGAACACTTGTGATGGCCAACAGTCTGAGAGAAGGACACAGAGGTATCATTGGCCCCTTTCCTTCTCTAGGATATCCTATACTGCGGAAGCATACATATAGGTTAGCACCTAGCAACAATACATATAAATAATTCGCCACCAAGAAGGGTGGCCCATCTATCAACAATAGTAAA
Source organism: Isoetes engelmannii (assembly GCA_011763485.2). Taxonomy (NCBI): domain Eukaryota; kingdom Viridiplantae; phylum Streptophyta; class Lycopodiopsida; order Isoetales; family Isoetaceae; genus Isoetes; species Isoetes engelmannii. Next base: position 3,343 of record JAANSK020175438.1, read on the forward strand.
CATACATAAATCAGAAATAAGGATTTCTACCCTGAGCTCAGGCTCAAAGGGGTTGGCTAACAATCAAGGCCTTCGGATAACAAACAGGCAGAACAATGGCTTTGGTTGGCGTGGAGCATTGGCTAGGGTAGTCCACTCCATCCGCCCCTCCTGTGCACACTTTGCAGATGGTCAGAAACATGTTGAGCAGTGACTATAGCCTTCCAAAGACGTGGTCCTCCCGAGGGGTGCACCTATCATATAGGGGGTACGTCATGTGCGTGCAAGGGGTCCCCCAAAACCCCCCTGTATACGCCTTAAAAATCTACCAAAAACCCCCATTTCAGCCACATATTGCCCCAGAATTTCCCAAAGGAACCCAATCTGTAAGAGTATATGTAAGTTTGGACCTCAAAAAAAGCCCTTTTGGGTCACTCACTTGCTTTGTACGAATTACACTATGTGAACCCCCCTTGGTGGTCCTAAGGATTCACTCTCCAGGATCACTCCGAGTTGCATCTGCCAAGCCCAACGAGGCAGGAAAAAGACAAATTGCATCCAGAAGCACAATGAGATATTGGGCGAGCTAGAGGACCAAGATCACCCATCCTTACCCGACTTAACCTCCCAAACAAAGAGTCAGGCTACACCTGCGACCCATGTGGTGTCAAACTCATACCCGACACACACACAATGATCGACTATAAGCCTAGCTCATTATGTGGACCCCAGTAGCCACAGACGATAGGGTCTTACCCTCTATAATCTCACTATCCCCATTATTTGGTGCTCAGTCATTGCATAGCATCCACAACCAGGTGGTCTCTTATGTGTAGGCCACATTATGGGGATCCTGGCTAGAAGCATCCATAATTCGACTAGGCGTTAGGTCTCTACCCCCCTTTTTCCTACAAGCACAAGAGGTGTAACATAGGGTTACCATAGGTTTCCTGGCTAGAATCATTATCAAGAAGGGTCTCCATCTTCTTGGTGTGTAGAGCTCCTCCTCCTCCATCAAGCTTCCCCAAATCAATTTTGGGCAAATTGGGGATGGTTGCCCTATTTGGTTCTGCTTCAATTAGCAGTTTCACCTTCGCCAATTGATTTGGATCAAGTGATGCCTATTTAATTAGGTTTAATTAATGATTAAATTAGCATAGCTAGCTTTCCCTTATAAGATGTTAACATGAATAATTAGCATAGCTGTTAATTATTCACGGTGACGTATCATGTATTTGTACGAACCGCATACAAAGTACTGGAACGTCACAAATATGGCATCTAATTTGACAACGTTATCGGCTAATCAATAAATTTCTTGACTTAGAAAGGGCCCCGAACTTCAATACCTAGCTCCTTTCTTCTTAAAGAATTCTAACATGTAAGCTAAGGGCATCTTCATATCATGCACACTATGAAGGTAACCTTTTGGATCTTATGCTTATGTGTTTTATGTTTGTTATGGCAGGACTCGGGAACACCTCCCTTTTTTTCCGCACAGATAATTTACCAATATGAGATTTATATATGTGGAGGGGTTTGCTGTGTCTCATATTTAATGGCTTTCCTGGCGTGGGATACTTTTACCCTGGTTTGGACGGGGGATTCCTCCAGGATCCCGCAGTCAACGGGATCCCCTCCTCCGGGATCCCGCCGTTAAATGCACAGTTAAAGGGTTACTGCGCATTTTTTGGGCTTTTTTTTCCCGGATCAGAGCTCCTCTATTCGGTAGGCGCTCGCATCGATTCCTCCCTCGCTCCTAGTTGCGCCTCTGCTCCAGCTAATTCCGATTGCCTCTGAACTGATTCCATCTAATTTCGTTCCGGATAAACCCACCAGAAAAACTCTAATTTTCCTACAAGGGGCAGGATTTTCTGCACCGTTACTGCGCAATCACGTGGGATCCCCTCCTCCGGGATCCCCCAAAAAATTACCTCCGGGATCCCCCAAATCAGGGTAAAAGTATCCCGCGCAGGCTTTCCTCAACTGAAGGACCCGCCTGCCCGCCCGCCCTCCCGTCCGTCCTTACGTACGTCCGTCCATCCGTCAAAAAGTCACTCTATATAAATAATACTCAACTCCACGGGGTAATTCAACTCTTCCTGTAAATAAAACAAAGTAAAAGATAGGATTGAGACAAGGAAAAAAGAAAGGATCAAATAGACTTACGACTTACGAAGACATAGATCCCATCTCCAATAATTCAAGATTAATACGACACCACACACATTGTAGGTCCAAAGGATGATTTAAAGAAAGTACCAACTATCCTAGAATAAAAGACAACTTATTCGGTACATAGGTGTACTCCAATCGGCAAAGGTCTGACTCGTCAGTTTCTTTTATAAGATATCAAGCTGCACAATAACATGCTTGTATTAAGTGGTGTACTTGAAATACATATGTTGGTGAAGTGTGGATTAAGAGGTAACCAATACACTCTGATTCAATGGTAAATGAGAGGGATAACACTCTGGAACTCAGGTGTTTATGCCCTATTATAATAATCAAGGGAGATGCCCTATTATAACAATCGAGAGCGGAGGCCTGAGATTGTTATAGTAGGGCATAAACACCCGAGTTCTAGGGTGTTATCCTCCTTAACAAACTAGGCCCGAGAGTTTGATGGAGGAATTATGGTGGTTTTATAGTGATTTCATAACAAGCTAGGTGTTTATGGCCATTTGGCATAACACACTAGGTGTTTATAGGCCCTCGAGTGTGTTACTAGTGGGTAAGACCATTGCAACCAACGGCTGAGATTCGATCTTAGCTATAAAACTTGAGGGCCAGTTTGTTAAGGTACATTATCTTTTGAAAAAAGATGTGTCGGAGGAAAGTCCAATGGGAAAAAATCAGCAAGAACATGGAACCAGAGAGTGTCCACTGGTACTTGATGGCGAAACATGACATATATTGTATTGCTGTACAATATTTGCTGACATAAAACACGCCATGTTGAGGATCAAGTGGTGCTAGTTGGAATGCTGAACAATGGAGTATAAAATAGAGTCTAGATGATCAAGTGGTGCATTTAGAAATGTGAACAAAGGAATATAAGAATACACCCCAAATAAGATTAACATAAGGTCAAGTTTGTACCACACGTGGGCATACATTTGGGGTGCAGATTTTGTTAGAAGACTCTTAAATTATAATAAAAGGTTAATAAAAAGTAAATAGCTAAATAATACATTTGGGGTGCAGATTTTGTTAGAAGTCACTTAAATTATAATATAAGCTAAATAAATAACTAAGAAAATAATTCATTCGATAATAATTTGCAGCCTAGAAGATCCACGTAGGACTGCCAATCTGCCATGTTGGCATTTCGAAGAAGACCATAAAAAAATCTTCGGAGCAAATTCTCAAACAAAGACTTAGCTGTGGATCCAAAGCTTCTGAAACGAGCTGGCGCCGGATTAGGGCTTCGGATTCGAGCTCCAACTTAGAGATTATGGCTTTTATTTGAACCATTAAAGTCCCCATCTCAAATCTTGTGGAGTTTTAATCTTCTGACACAGTGGAAGGAGTCTGTCCGTGAAGAGTAAGAGTAAGACTTGCAGTTTTCTCATGAAACCCTTAATGAATCATGATTTTGGTCTGGTAGTTAGAGCTGTAGTACTCATTTAGACACAAGAAGGTGGTTGTGTAGGATATAATTTTGTGCCTGTCTCTTTATTTCCTCTTTATCAGATCCTTATTTGCTTCTGAACTGCTCAAAATAAGGCATTATGCATTGATGCAGCCCTATCAGCCCATTGGGCATATTTGGGAGATGGGCAAAGGAATCGGGTCCCCAACACATGAGGAAATGTTTTGGAAATCCTTCCCAGGGAACGAGTATGGTGAAAAGTGCATGTTCATTGCTAGCTGAGCATGTAGCCTTCTGGCCCAGCCTCTAGATTGAATGATACTGATTCAATCTACTAAAGTGGACTGTATAGAGTTCATTGGAAGGGCCCTAATGGGGTCCTGTCTATCTTGCGACGAGTATGAATCGAAAAGGGAAAGGAAAAAGGCAGCCAAAGAGGCCCTTGCAGCTGAAGCATTGCATGACCAGAGGCTGGCATTAATTGCAGGTAGATTGAGTTCAAATGGCTCTTCTAGCTCAGCTTGTCTCTTCACACAACAAGGTCGCAAAGGAGTCAACCAGGATGCAATGTTAGCTTGGGAGGTAACTGCATATTATTTCATTTTGGGGGCATTTTATTGCTTTGTCTGTAATGATCTAGGATGGTCATAATACTTAGTAGTTCATGTACAGGAATTTGGTTCAAGGAAAGACACCATCTTCTGTGGAGTGTTTGATGGACATGGACCATATGGGCACCTGGTAGCTCGTAGGGTGCGAGACTCACTGCCTTCAAAGCTAATTCTGCACTGGGAAGAGATGATAAATGCAAGAGAAGAGGAGAAGGATGAAAGCGCTTTTGATCCAGTGGACATGTGGACAGATATACATCTCAGATCATATAAACTTATGGACAAGGAGCTTAGGGTCCACCCATCTATTGACAGCTTTTGCAGTGGGACTACAGCAGTGACTGTTCTTAAACAGGTAATCTTCTGCTAAAAATTCCAATCTCCTTCAACAAAATTCTGTAATAAAAATATCTACTTTCAGGATAAGGACATTGTGATTGGAAATGTTGGGGACTCGAGAGCTATTTTAGGAACAAAGGCTGCTGATGGTTCGGTCCGGGCAGTCCAATTGACAGTTGATCTGAAACCTAATCTGCCTCGTAAGTTCGATTACTTGCACATGGAAACATGCACCTATTATCCTGCATTCCTGTGAGAAGTTGAGACCTGTAGTAATCTAGATCCTTCTGAAGGTTCAGGAATGCTAATTGAAAATGAATTTATCCTTTAATTTCTTTTTAAAATCAAGTATGCTTATATAGATGTACTTCCATAGCACCCATTAGGCAAAAAAATGGCTCGAGATTTGTATTGGATCGGTACAGATTGCCCTGATGAGGGATCTATAGTAGTTGTGACAACGTTCTTTGTCAGTGAATGCATGCATCTAAGCCATAAGTGTAAAGCCTACATAGGAACCTTAGTAAGTGGTTTTGGAGTGGTACTTGTCTTATTTGCCTAGAAAATTAGCATACTAATTATGGCTGCCTTGGTTATGTGACATGCTCTCCACTTTGAAGAGGAGGCTGAAAGGATCAGACAATGCAGAGGACGAGTCTTTGCCTTGCATGATGAACCTGAGGTGCACCGTGTATGGCTGCCACATGATAATTCTCCTGGCCTGGCAATGGCTAGAGCATTCGGAGATTTTTGTTTAAAGGATTTTGGAGTCATTGCGGTCCCTGAGATATCCTACCACTCTGTTTCAGATCTGGACCAATTCATTGTTCTTGCCACTGATGGGGTAAGCTATCTCTAGTATATCATTTTTCAGCCGATCATACTTTATTAATGTTGTTTTAACAGGTCTGGGATGTCCTGAGCAATGATGAGGTTGTAAGCATTGTTGGTTCTGCTCCTACAAGAACTACTTCAGCCAGATCATTAATAGAATCTGCTGTTCGTGCTTGGAGATTGAAATATCCAACATCAAAAATGGATGATTGTGCAGTGGTCTGCTTGTATTTGGACACAGGACTATCTTGCCAAGACCAGATACAGGGTGGCCGTCTTGTTGATAATAGAGACCATGCTGCTAATCTCCCTCCTGATGGAGGAAAATTGAAGCTGGCCAGTGTTGTAGAAGTAGGGAAGGTTAGTGACAACCTGATTGTGGAAGAGGCAGATGAGGTTGCAGCTTCAAAGAGCGCTGAACATAAGAAAACCGCAAACCGCCGTCTCAAGGAATACCTAAGCACAGATGAGAATGAATGGTCTGCACTGGAAGGTGTGACCAGGGTTAATACATTGCTTACTCTTCCCAGGTTTCTAGCTGGTGACAAAAGGGCAGGTGATACAAAGAAAGGGCCATAATCATAATTGCATTCTCTCATTCAACAAATTGAATTATCTATTTTAGATGACTATGGAGGGCCTGAAATCAATCAATTCTTGTGCTGTAAAATATAATTTTGATTATAATTTTTACATCATTGTGATTGGAATGGTATAAGAAAGATATGAAAGCTAATTTTGTGTTAAGAATCGTGGACATGTTCTAACTCATAATGCTCCATTTGACTGAAGGAAAGTAAGGCAATTAATGAATGTGTATGAATTATCAACAACTCAATGCATCTTATTACCGATGCCTAACACTTAATAAGAGATTGGTCCCACAAAATAGAACTAAAGTTACCTTCGAAACTAGCATTTCCACGGCCATGGCGATGACAACTTCGTTGCAGCTCTTACCTTCTCCCTTCAAAAATGGCCAGTGCCGGCAGCCTTCTCGTCGGCCTTTCACCACAGTTGCACCGTTGGCCATGGCGCCACCATCTTCGTCGTTTCCTTTCCAGCTTTCCAATGGTCAAGTTCGTGACTTTCATCAACTGCCGTCTGGTCTGGGCATGGAGGTTATAAGACAGCAGAGAAAAATGGTGGATATTGAAAAGCCGGCTTTGGTGTTTGTACACGGCAGTTATCATGCTGCTTGGTGTTGGGCAGTGCATTGGCTGCCTTTCTTCTCGATGCATGGGCATGATTCCTTTGCTATAAGCCTTGTGGGCCAGGTCAGTTTTTCTTTCAAAAACCTTATGCCTTCTGGTTGCATAGCTATCTACTGATCTACAGAATGCAGGGTGAGAGTGGTGTGCCAAAGGACCGAAAACCCAACACTCTTGAGGTAATGTAGTTGTTTTAGCTTTTTTTCTTGTATTCCTAGCTTTGTGTTTGAAAATGCTTTTAAAGCTCTTATGCTGCTACAAATTCTTGTTAACTTTTGCTTTCTGTATTTCATATTTAAATTTGATTTCTTGAAGCAGCCTCATAATGTAGAAAAAGCTTATTTGTGTGGTTGACTTGGGTTCCACAGTAGCTCCATGCAAGAGATGTTGCAGATTTTATTGGGACCACAGTGCAGAAACCTATAGTATTGGTTGGTCATTCGTTTGGAGGGCTGGTGGTGCAGTTTTATTTATCACGTCTATTTGCGAGTCCCACGAAGGAGTCCATTAAAGATGAGAACGGTATCATGTGTCGTGCATTCTTTAAACGTTCATGGTTTGTCTGACTAAAATATTATCCTGGAATCCAAATTCGAGTTGATTTGTTGAAATGCAAGCACCCCCATATCCCTCCCTCTGTATGTTAGTATGAATAGTAGCAACATGTTTTCTCCTGTTTACTTCATTGGAGCAAGTTTTAGTATCATTGAATACGTAACCCGTGTTTTAAACTCCAAACAACGGCAAAAATAAGCACTAGCTGCAGGATAGAAGGGAAAAAGCCTATCTCTGTCATTTGCAAATTACCATTCAGATTCATTATAAAAGAGAACGCACAAGATGAATGACTTTTAGAAGAGGAAGCTACCTTTATGGAAATTGCACTTATGGAATTCCAGCGTGTACATATAGATATCTGACGCTTTAAAATAAGACTTGCAGTTATAAATATGCTAAATGTGTATCATTTCTTCTTGAGGAACTTAGAAATATTATTCAGAGTCGTTATTAAAGATGCACAAGATGAATGACTTTTAGAAGAGGAAGCTACCTTAATGGAAATTGCTTTAATAAAAACTCCTTTTGAGGAAACAGTGTTAGATATTTGCTGCATTAAAATAAGACTTGCAGTTATAAGGCACCTTGTCAATGAAACAAGCCTTGGACAAGTCAGAAATAAGTTTAAGATAAGCAAAATTGTTGTTTGCCTTTGTGGGGCTGTTTAACCAGGAGAATTTACCCATTTGATTTTACTGGTGCAGGATGGCAGGATTCTTATCCCAACTTAGCAGGTGCAATTTTAGCTTGCTCAGTTCCTCCAACAGGAAACAGGTTTGACCCTGGGCCAGTATTCTATGTGTACATACTCTTAAGTGATGTTATTTTCTTGAGTGCAGAGATCTGATTAAACGTTATATAAGAAGAAAACCGCTAGCATCTATAAAGGTATGAATATATCTGAAAGTGTATGCCAGTAGTAACTGACTAGATTTGTTAAAATTGTAGTTATATTAGATGCATAGTGAATGATTTTGTGATCGTAGGAGCAAAGATACCTGAGCCATATAGTATTAAGTCATGTACATCTTGTTTCTGCAGTGGGCATGATATTGCTGATTTTGCTGTTTATTGTTTTCTCTAATCCCGGGTTCCCGAACTGTGATGCTAGCATATCATAACTAATGCTGACAGTCCTTTCCATAATACACTGTTTTATCAGATGACATTGAGTTTGGCTGCCAGAGCTTTTGCTTTTAGCAGGTCTCTTTGTCGGGAAACCTTTTTTTCTACTGATCTCAATGATTCTGCACTTGAAAGGTTTGTTCTCCTTCATCTATAGGATCCTTTTTCTTTGCAGGTATATTATCCTGTTCTTGTACCTGCAGATATCAGGCATTGATGTCTAAGAGTTCCAGCATCCCTCTATTTGATCTCAACGAGCTAAATGGCTCTTTGCCAGTTCCCCCCCCTGCACATGGAGCTCCACCTGTTCTTGTTGTTGGCGCAGAGAAAGACTTTATAGTGGTTTGTCTCAAAATCCATTTGCTTCATCTTTTCATGAGAATTCTGTTTTTAATTTTTTTCTGTGTTGCTAGGATTCGGAAGCTTTACAAGATACAGCTGTTGCCTATGATACAGTGCCAATTATATTACCTGGTATTGCACATGACATCATGTTGGACACAAGATGGGAGGAGGCTGGCCTTATGCTGTTAATGTGGATTGATAACATGCTACTGAAGAAAGGGAGTCTCAATTGTGGCAGTTTTGTTAAATCACAATAAGTAAATGCGTCTTGTAACATTCATTCTCTTGCCTCATAAATATTGGGTTATAGAAAGTCGTCAGGCATAAGACAAAGCCACGAATTATGATTTGCCAGATAACCTTAGTATTCCAGCTTTGAAAAGGTCCTTAATTTTGAGCAATAGAAAATTAATTTTCAAGTCTCTTAAAACAACATGTGCAGATGCTGCGGTTTAAACGGTAGGGAAAATTATCGAAATGCCCTTATATTTTACAAAAATAACCAAAATACCTCTAAAATGGGGCGTATGGCTAAAATGGTAATAACTTTTTTTGTGACAGATCAAACATGAAAGTGGCCTTCACAAAACTTATAGATGATAGGGAGATTTGGCCTTCGCAAAACTTATAGATGATAGTGAGATTTGTCCAACAGCAGTAGAATCATATCATCTAAAACGGAGTTGGAGTCTTCAAGTTATAGTGCTTTAAATAAGGGTTTAAAAAAACAACTGAAAGGAGCATAGCCTGTGAATTTCAACTCCAATTTAGATGAATTTGGTTTTGTTGGAAAGCTCTTAACATGATCTACAACTTTCATGAACACAATTTTTGCATTTGATGAGTGACAAAAAAATATATTACATTTTCCCAAGGGCATGTTGATAATTTTTGCAAAATATAAAGGATTTTTGGTAATTTTCCCTAAATAATATCACCATATAGGTTTCTATCTCAAACGAAGCCCAGAAAAACAAGAATTTCCAGACTTGTGGTCGTTTAAACAAAGTCCAGAAACCAAACAAACTCCAACTTAATACTAGTAACGGGTGCCCGGCGTTGCCGGGCATAATTACGACTGTGTGCGTCAAAAGGTGTAGACATACCTATAATAGTCGAGAAAGAACGAAGAGAGAAATAGAACGGAGATGAGCATTTCCTAAAGGCTCCCATTCATTTTTTTTCAACCTTTGGAAATGAGGCAAGGATACGTATTTTGAGCTTTACTCTGGTGTTGGATATGGCTCAATTGTTCTCCTCATGTTGTACGTGCAAATGCATTACTTATTTGCGTAAAGATCACAGATCTTCAAGTGGTTGAAAACATGATAATGCGAAGGGACACCTTATTTGGCATTTGGATAAAAGCTTTGGAGCCACACTTTGAATAACCAGTTCCCTCATATTAAAGCATGATGAACATCCAAATGCATGAGGTTGCTACTTTATATGATGTTCAGGCGAAGTTGGTTGTTAGAAACAAAGTCATGTTATCATCTTGTCCTCAAGGCATCTAAAATATGCATGTCAACTTTGTTATTACAACTAAATTAGAAAAGGATTTACAACAAATATTGTTAAGATGATAATATGAACATAATAATATGAACATGCATCTCTATCTCATCTCTATCTGGAAGAGTGTATTGAACACATTGAGATCCCTTACTTTGATGACCTCGAAAAGCATTTATGGTCCTGAAACATTTTTACATCAATCCCTAGAGCTATTGCTATGGTCTGCACCAGGGAGATGACTTGGTTGCATTGCATAATTATATGCCCCTTATCCAAATGTAAACCAAATGTAAACCAACCTCATACGATTAACCGGCATAATTATATGCCTTTGAGAACCCTTATCCAACTTCTCCCTAAACTTATGTAAACCAACCTCATACGATTATCCAACTCAAACCAAGCTCATATGATTAAGAAATTGTTAGATGGGAATGAGACTTGCTTCTAAACATCCGTGGGCTCTTAGATTTGCCCACATGCGGTTCTTTATAGTTTTTTGCTGGCTTATTCGAATGTCTGGCATAAAGTAGGAATCCGTTGCTCAAATTCTAAAGTCTGTTATACATGTAAAAAACCTGTAAAACACCAAACAATGAGGTGATTATCCAAATGGTGTTGCTATCAATCTACTTGATTGGTAGGCTAGCCATGGTGGAAATACATCTTGATCTTCAAAGATGTAGAGTTAGGACTACACACCTGCACAAACAAAAACCTTAGAATGTAAATAAGAAATGATGTATCTTATCTCAGAATTGTAAAGGAGCATCTCAGTTGTGCATGCATTGATCGTGAAGAGCTCATAACACATGGCAGAGCGTTTACTTCATAAACTTTCCATCATTTGCAAGCCCATTCATTTGTTTGCATCACTCTTGTCCCTCGCTAAAGTACTAAATTGATTAAGCAGTAATTTAAACCAATGGTTAAAACAAATGCTTCATAAACCATGCCAATCGCACATGTTCACTAAATGTCAATAGTTAATTCTCTCAAGGTTGAAGAATGCGATATTGGCATGGATTCAGATAAGAAAGCATACACTAACTTCGGTTTGTTTGCATACATAAGCATTGTTTCTTCAATATGACAGTAATAGATAATGAGATAGAATACTTACACTGTGGATTAAAACCCATTGACATTTGTTGCCCTGAGGCCCAAAGCTACAGTGTATTATCTGATCCAGTATGGCCTTTTGGCCAGGGATTTCCAAGTAGCATCAGTTTTTGCATCTGATATTGCAAATAATAACCCTAAACATGAGAAAAAATAACAGATTCATCAGTTTTTGCACCTGATATTGCAAATAAGAACCCTAAACCCTCCAAAGCATCTTCTCCAAATGTCGATCCAAATAATTCTGCCTGTAAGTTCGCTGATGAGACCTAGATATAGAAA
>JAANSK020175549.1:0-24992 GCA_011763485.2 Isoetes engelmannii
TTGGCTATGGCTATTGTAAACTATCAAACTTAGATTAGCATCATCTTATATTAATCTCCTCCAATCATAGATAACCAGTCATAGAGTAGCTAATTCTATGGTGCACAATGATTGGCGTGACAGTTAGAGTAGCTAATTCTAATGGCCATGGCCTTATAAAGTCTGGACTTTATCATAACATTCTAACATATAGAATGTATTTGTAACAACACCAACAACAAATGTTCTGTCTCTTGGATAATCACCCCAAAACATTCTGGAGAAGGGTACTGAGCAAGCCTCTCCAACCTACAGGGAATATCACCCACTGGCAATGGCTTTATGACCCACTGGGGGGTCGGGCAGCAATATCCCCCACAGATTGGCCTAGTGCTAGTCATTACAGAGGGAGATGTTATAATGGGCCTGCAGCGCCTCGCTAATGGGAAGGCATCAAATTTAAATGGCATTGGCATGCAAGCAGAGCTTCTCAAATGGTCTGAGGATCCAATGGTACCTGTCCTAACGACATTATTTAATAGAGCACTGTAAGAAGGCTCCTCCACCCCCTTCCCCAATGGACTGCTAGCGAAGTTGTTCCCATATATAAGGCAGGTGACCCTCACTGCCCAGCCAACTATTGCATGATCATGGTCAGCTCCCTCTTTGCAACATTATTGGTTGGCAACTTGGAGCAACGGTTGATGATATCGGTAGAGGATGAAGAAATGCGTGTTCTTACATAGGCCGATTTTTGGCCCAAACACTCCACCATTGATCATATCTTCACTCTTAGAACCCTGATTGAAGATAGCAGGAACAATCGACAAGAATTGTATTGTTGCTCTATGGATTTCGCAAAAGCTTTTGACATTGTGCCTAGGGAGAAGTTGTGGGACAGATTGAGGTAGCTGGGGATCTTTGTTGACTTGCAAAATGCAATATACAGATTATATGAGACATGATCAGGCCATCTGACATCATCGAGACAGCCTGTCATTAGTAGTATAATTGGAGTGCACTAGGGTTGCACCCTCTCCCCGACACTCTTTGGCCTATACATTGATCAGTTCAAAGGTTGGCTTGCTGAACGGAGAGGCGCCGGGTGCTCAGCACATGCATCACATAGTTCGGCAACTCATATACGTTGACGACGTAGACATCTCGGCCCACACTCCAAAAGACATGCAATGTCACCTGGATGCTCTACACACTTTCTGTCAGTTCACTAGCATACGGGTTAAGTTGACGAAAACTAGAGTGCTGCTAGTTTCATCCTCCCGTCAGCCAAGGCCTCCCTCTCTTACTTACCAGGGACATAATGTGGAGGTAGCTCCAACCTACAAATATTTGGGAATTGAGTTTTCTACTACTATGCACTGGGACGCTTCCTTCAGGATACGCGTCACAACAGGTTCGAAAGCATTATATGCCGTGCAGAACAATAGTCACAAAGCAAAGTTGTATGCCTGGGGTCATCAGGCACACCTATTCAAGGCCTTAGTTGAGCTGGCCCTGTTGTATGGGGTGGAGGTGTGAGGTTCCTGTGATATCCTTCGCCACTTTAGAATGATCTAGAACAGGTAAATAAGGCCTTCTTAGCACGAGCACTTAGGGTGAAGTCCACAGTTCCATATCAGATCCTGATGCAAGAGACAGGTTTCTTATCCCTTTGGAGGGCCACACTGGACCGCCATATTATTTACTAGTAGAAGGTCATTGCTATGGGGGATGTCCGTTTGCCCAATCTTGCTTTAGCTATAGCAATGGGCCCACAACGCCTCAAAGCCTGCTGGAAGGACAAGCAAGCTCAATGGTTCTCCCGATGGAATATACAGACACAGAGGTGCGTGCTTGTATGCACGAAGAAGGAGTACGATGAATTGAGATAATACTTTGATAATTGCTTCCTTAGCAAACTATGGGATGCAGATGCGTTGGCACACGTCAAGCTGGCACACTATCGGCAGCAGGTCAATCCCATGCTCATCGAAGCCCACAACACTATATGCATACTCATTTGCCTATGAAGAGGCATAGGCTGATAGCTTCCGTCCGAAGGGTGCACATCGCCTCCGCATTGAGACAGGTTGATGGGCCCAGGAGGCACGCGAGGACATGATCTGTCAGTGTTGTTAACAAGGAGCCATTGAGCATGAATGTCATGCACCTCAGACCTGTCTAGCATTCGATCATATCCGAACACGATATGGTCAGTTAGTTGTGTCTGACCAGCCATTGCATGAGCTATTGAACACGGCCACTGTGGGCTTGCTGGGCTCATATCTTCAAGAGGTCATGGATACACGGACTCAGTTGTGTCCACCAATGCAGTATTGAATGGCACTAATATATTATTGTATAGTATGCCAGCATACTTATTACTGCCAAGGTTTTCCCTCGAAAACCCTTCGGGGCGAGGGTTTTTTAATCCCGACAGTAATCGGCTTACTGCTCTCTTTGTTCAGGTCCCATAGGCCAATTGGTCCCCGTGGCCGATAAAAAATCTATTTTATTCTATTCTATTCTTATCCTTTTGCTACTTTAAAGAGTTCCTTGATGGTGTTTTTTATGCAATGTATATATACTGATATATGTAAGCTTCTCAATGATATATGCAACTTCCCAATGAAAACTTAGATAACATGTTATGCTATACATAGGGTGTAGGCTAAATATGTTAGATAAAAGTACACGTTAACATATTACTAAAAATTGAATTTGGACATAACAGAATGTGCATTTAGCAGTGGTTTTATATTGACAATCCTCATGCCGAAGACCAATAGACAATATTTCAACAAAGATATTTGTCCACTTTTTCAACGATCGTTCAATACATGTTTCTGTCAAATGCTGCATATACGTGCATATACGAACGACAATAAAACAAAACCCAAGAAAAGCCCAACGACGTTGGATACTTTTGTAGTAATGCTCAACTGCTTAGTTGTTTGAGATGGTTGTGGGAAGCAACTTCCATGTTCTATTTGTCCACAAAAGATAATATACATCTCACTTACTCTCGGCATTGACTCAACCATCTCTATGTTGGCTATTTTACCAATTTTAATTACAATTGAGAATGTCACTAGTAAATGTGTGCCCGGCGTTGCCAGGCTAACATCCTCGCTTGTGTATTTTTACTTGTCCATTAAGATCTGTATATAAGTGCAACTTCTAAGGACATCTCAGTTTGATGATAGCAAGAATGGATATGATTTGCTTATGTAAATATTTTTGTTTGTTAAATTTTGTAATGACAGTATCATCAATGTATTGACTTCGCACTTAAACGCCTCATCTTGGTACAGAACACATTGCTTTTTAAGTAAAGTGGAGGCAATTATGTTTACCTGCGGTGCAAAAAATTCGGGAAAGACATGCCTAAAACTTATACTCAAGGTGTCATGTTTAGTAGTAAAAAACATCAACAAAAGTTACGTTCATATATGCAATAAAGTAAGTCAGGTTCCTGTTTCATTGACGTACATTAGTTTATGATCAAACTCTAAATACGCATCTCCACATGGCGCACATCACCAAGGGCCTAATGTTAAACTTTTTTGGATGCTCCCATGATATCTTCGCTTCTCCTACAAATAACATCTTAGTCAGTGTAAAAGTGAAATCCACGTCCAAGTTATTGATTTGAACTGGCCATTGTCTCACGACTATCAACCACGTGAGAAAACTCTTTCGAAGATAGGCTCGTACAATGGAATCAGATACTGCCTCAGCACGCCGCGATTTGTACACCCTAAAATGCACTCCATTACATGTTCCAACACATGTGAGTTCTCTCACCCGTAAATGTCAATTCGCTAGTGCACCGTGTCATTTGTCATCTGATAGAAGAAACAAACAATTGGAAGTTAGTCAGAAGCACTGCATTAACCAATAGACAGATACATATACTCCATCCTCCACCTACCTCTCTCGCAGCACATCCACGGCAAATAGGAAGTCCAACTTGACAGCTTCATCGGTGCAAAATATTTCTTTGACCTTTGCTACGAGCTCCTCAATTTCCACTCTTGCTACCACATGCACATGAGCATGGTATTTTTGTTCCCAATGATACTATGACCCAAGAGCACGTATGACAAAAGTGACGTTGGTGACGCGATACTTCTTGTCACCCTTCAAGCATTTTGACGACATGGTGACCAAAGACATACCATGGGACCAAAATACACACCATCTACATGCACGGCGAAGTAAGTAAATAGGACAAAAACAAAAGAAAGTAGAACAAATCAATGCCAACAAAGAAAAATTAGAAGTATAGATTTTAAGTTTTAGACTCACACTTAAAGGATTGTATATCTTGATTTGTCAACATTGCAGGAGCATCTCCATCCTTTGGCAGAATGAATACCTTTATGCCTTGGATTCTTTGAGCTCTCAAGAGTGTGACATAGAGTTGAATGTGACTAAATACTAAATTTGGCAAATACAAACCACCCATTTTCATTGTTTGCCCCTAGAATTTATTGATTGTCATACCAAAAGCTGGTCGCAGTGAAAATTGCATAAGCTCAAATTGAAATAGAAGTTCTGCATTATTAGGCACCAGGGGAATTCGAAATATGAACACTCTACTTCCAATATTCTTTCTAGTGACAATCTCAGCATCTATAGCACATCTTCCCAATGCAAGTATAATAAGGCGAGTGCCATTGTAGAGCTCCTTACGGGTAGAAACAGACCTCAGCAACATTATAATCATGCCAACCTTCAATATCAATTGATGTGGAGGCATCCCACTCGGAGTTTGCGCATTCAGAAATTCTCTAGGATAAACCCCCGCGTTATTTTCATTAACAGCTCGATCAGCACTGTAATAATCCTCGGGTGTAGCATGCAACCACTCTGTCATTCACTTGTTTACTTCGTCTATATCCTCATTTAGTGGCGTAAGGATTGCCCTTTCCATCCAATAGAACACACATGCAACCACTCTGTCATTCACTTGTTTACTTCGTCTATATCCTCATTTAGTGGCGTAAAGGATTGCCCTTTCCACCCAATAGAACACACATGCAACCATTCTATCATTCACTTGTTTACTTCGTCTATATCCTCATTTAGTGGCGTAAGGATTGCCCTTAACACCCAATAGAACACACTTTTAATTTTTGAAAATATTAGGGAATGTCAGGGCTAGCAAGTCATTTAAGTCCTGCGACTTGACACAATCTCTTCTGGAAGACATATTACATTTGATCCAATGTTAGGGAATGTGGTTTGGAGATAGTCAGCAAATGTCTTTTGCTCTTCGGCATCTCTTCCCACATTGTTCGTTACTCGCATATTTGTGTTAAGTTATGTTCATCGACATGATCCTATATGTAAGAGTGCTTCAAGGAAGCTTGCACAATTTAGGATCAATTTCCTTGTGAAACCACAAGTGGAACCTGGCAAAAATCTCCTCCTAAAACAACAATGAGTCCCCCCCGAATAATTTATCACACGACATCACGTCGCGAAGCGTTTTGTCCAGTGCTTCATAAACAAGTTTATGTATCATTGGGGCCTTATCCTATATAATCATGCGAGTCGCTCTTATCAATTTTGCCAACTCGAACTGCTTGGGAATACTGCAAGTTGATGTCTCATCTACGTTTATTGGTATCTTGAACCTTGAATGTGCAGTGCGACCACCCTTCAATAAGGTGGATGCAATTCCTGAAGAAGCAACAGCAAGTGCAATGGTAACTTTGCCGAGAAGTCGTTAAGAAGGAAACTCTTTCCCGAGCCACCTGCACCCTGAACAAGAAAAACCTTTCCTTTTTTCAATAACACATGCTCATCAATCACACCATCAAAGATAACACGTTTGTCATTATATAAGTGGTCCACATCTTCTTACACCTCTGCCATGTCTTCTTGAAACACCTCATTCCAAAATATCATATATGGATCTATTGCACGCTCGAGAAGAACGAACTCAAATTCCCTCAAAGATCGTCCGGCAGAGTTCATATGGTCTTCAATGTCTAGAAGTGCCATGTCAAAAAACTGATCACACACTTGCACACTTTGGTCCTCTGCAACCCTTCGTGCCTCATGCAAGAAGTTATCGACCATTTTGACATCTTCCCATAGTTGTAGCGGGTTTGATGGTTCGCATTTAGAAGGATCATAACATGAATGCATGCTTCTTTATATGTTGCACACAACTCCCCATCGAAAGAGCGTAAATCTTCAAAACTAATTACACCTGTCACGCGGGTCAATAAGAGTCGTAGATAGTATCGCTCTTCTTCTGAAGGATTGACAAAGTACATGCGTCCAATAGCTCTGATTTACGGATCGAACCTGCCATTTCCTACTGGGTTTATCATAGGTAAACTTCTTAGGAAAATCATGTTAGAGCAATTGAGTAGCCTCTCTATCTCCAGATGCATTCATTTCAAAAAATGCTGTCAACATTGTCCCATTATTCTTGCTTCTTATAGTGACCACGTTCATACCTTCTCGATAATATACATCTTGTTGCATTGGAGATGCACAACCAATCTAGTGACATGAGGAAACTACTGTTGTATTTTATATGACAGAATTCTCCATGCCGCCTCAGAAGTTGAGAAGTAGCGTGCGTTCAAGAATTGCTCAACCTCGTCATGGTTTTTGGTGGGTGCCCTGCTAGTTGATGCACCATCACTTGCTGCTTCTAAGTTCACATTGATCATATACGGCCCCTTGTAAACATACTTGTACAAATATTTAACGGCCTCAACAGCAGCACACACCTCACCATTGATATGGCACTTGAAATACGATGTTAGCCATGGATTATGATTTATATCACCTTTTTTCACTTTCTGGCCATCGTCCCTTCTTTGGTATAATAGGTATCCGTCAACAACCGCCGTCTTATCTAAAATTGCACGTGAGTAACACTTTGTACATTTACCATCCTGCATACACGGAATATTCTGATATCCAGCACCACACGGCCCATGCATCATATTACGGGTAGGATATGCATCATTGTCTGGTATTTCAGCACAAATGATTTGATCAATCTCTTCTACAGTGAAGGGCTTATTGGCCTGATCCAACATAGTCAACAAAATGTACATGAGGCAAGCCTCTTTTCTGGAACTCAATAACATAGACTTTTGTGATTATGCGGCCGAATATACCATGCTTATAGTTATAAGATCTACCAGCTCCTTTACTTTCATATGGAATACTTTAGCCACCAACTCTGTTCGATCACTTGGCGATTAGCCATATAATAACTCCCTCCTAATCTCTTCCCAGTTTGTAACTTTACGGCCAATAAAACCTGCATCATCTCCTTCAAAGTCCATAATACCCTGCAACATATTTTTTCGAATGGTGTGTTGATTCAACACAACGAATTGTAGCCTTTCTTGTTCCATCTTAGCAAACATATCACATATGTATTCTTGAAACAACCGGCCAGTCATATGAGGGAGACATGCATGTCCACGATGCATGAACAGATGATATTTGTAGTACTACATAATAGTTACTTCCTTTGCATCACTCTGTCCACGAGGTATTTTAAAATGCCATCCATCTGTGACGTAGGGAAGAAGTGACAAAGTGCAATGGATCCGCCATCCTTAGAGTGTATAATAATGTTCCTCTGACCATCTTCGGGATTATCATCAATTGGCATTAAGACAGCCACCTCATGAGCAGGTTGAGGAGCATTATATTGCCTCCTCACATGATTTTGTGCGTTGCAAGAAGATATACGCAAACGGATATCCTTGGTTGGACGAATAAGCATAATCTGTTCCGCACTGGATTGAGCTCGGTCATAAGGGCCTGCAATGGCACCACTATTTCTTGCCTCAGTTCATCAAAAATTGACATCATACGTTCAACTTTCATGTCATCACGATCCATGATGTATATCTGTGAAAACTTTGCATGCTCTTGATGCCGCTGTGGTGGCAATAGTGTTCCCATCTTATGGCACATGCGGCCATTGACCCTAAAAGTATAGGCACCTCCAATAATGTCAGCTAAACGTTCCCATCAACACATGCCTGGCAAATCTTTTTAGCTGGAAGCTCTTTTATCCATTGCATAGCCCCACAATACAAACATCTATAATCCATGTTACCAAGGTCATGAGATGGAGGTAACTTTTATGTCCATGCTATCTTATTGAAGCTATCTCTGCCATCTAGTTTTAAAGCTCGCGAGCCCTTGCCTTTGCTCTACACTGCACACGTCTCTTTCTCTCTGAGTTTGTTTCACCTGCAAGAGTATCATATGAACCAACATTTGGTGTCATTTGTTTAGACATTGTCATGAGCCCTGTTTGGATGTCAGCATTTTCTACTATTTCATGGGGTCCTTCTGCCACAACTTCTTGGTTTTCTGCATGAAAATCGTATTGTGAAGCTATCACATGACCATCAACATTCTGATGGTCAACTGCAATTGTTGTTGGAATGGACGACTGACCAACATCATTGTCATATACTAACTTCAAAGATGTATGCTTTGTCTTCCTTCTGCGTTACCAGTGTTTCCTCCTTTGAGAATCATTCTCCATTTCAGGCACCTGATAAGAGGGGTTAGATGCCACCATATGTGGCGTTTGTTGAGGGACATTCTAATGAGCTCTATAGGAAGTTGTAAGTAATCCCTTTATCATTCATACACGCCGCTTGTAAGGATCTGAAGGGCATAAGTATGTTACGATATACCTTAAAAGTATTATTTAGGTAGCATAAAACTACCTAAAAAAGTACCCAACACTGGGTACTGGGTACTTGTTTAATATCGCAATAACTAATACGTGTTGAATTGGATGCATTCATTTTAACCTCCAATAATGTTGTTTTGAATTAGTTTTGATTAAAAGAACAAAGAAATAATACCCAATCCTGAAGTACCTAGTGTAGGAACTTTGGTAGATTCCAAAAGTGGACACCCGTAGTATGCTTATGCCTTGAACTTATTAGTTGTTTCAACATTCTGACATCCTTTTGCACTTGGTAGACCCCTAGATAAGTGATCAAAATTTGCCGAACCTTCTTCATCATGAACATTATTACATTGTAACCTCAATGCTCTACTCTTTGCCATGCATTTGCACCTCATACGTTTCTTTCTTTGACTGTGGGTTTCATTTTCAGGTGTCTTGTAAGAGGGATTACTCACCACCACAGGAGGTGTTCTTTGACGGGACCTTCTAGTGGGCCTCATTTGAGGTGTTGTGCTAAACCCATACACGTTCATGTCCATAGACTGGCACATCATCACCTAATTATTTGGCTGCTCTACTTCGGTTCCCTCTGTTTTGAAAAATAATTGGACTCTACTGTCATCAATGTCTGATGTGATGAAACGCAGAACTGATGCACCCCTCCTATGTCCAAGAGACCCTTCCACTACCGAGTCACTTAATGCATTTGAACCTTCTTCAACCATGGCTAAACGCCTCTTCTTATCAGCTCTGCTTTCATTCTCGGGCATCATATATCCGGGGTTGTTGGCCACAACAGGTGGCATTTGTTTGTGAGATCACCCCCTAGGAGTCCTTGGTACAACGTGTGAGCTCTACGTAGATTGCAGTAATATCGCATGATCACCTATTTGTCCATGTAATGTGGGAAATAATTGCATCCTAATATCATTTACTTCTGACGTGATAAGATGTGAATCTTTCTTATGTGCAGTAGTTCCTTCCACAACCATATCATTCAAATGGTGGCACGTTGTCGGTAGCTTATCTACTTGACCAGACAGGCAATGCATTGGCTTTGGCGTGACTGTCTCTCCAATTGCCAGTGCATTGGATGATTGGCCAACATAAACTATCTCTCTAGCATTTACATCATATTCTAACCTCAAGGCTTTAGCCTTTACAACACGTTTACATACCCAACGTCTATTCCTACCAGACCTGCTTTCATTCAAGGGCTTCATATATGAGGAGTTGTTGGCCACAACAGATGGCGTGTTTTTGTGAGATCTCCCCATCGGAGTCCCTGTATGTATAAACTTATATCCATTCAGGTTTTTTGCACCAAACTACCCATCTAATTTAGGTGTCTAAGCGATATCCACCACACTATATGCATGCACGTATAACCTAAAGTAGACTAGGACTCACCTCCGATGTAGCGAGATGTTCTTGTTCGATATGCAAATAAGTATGTCCTGTAAACACGAGAGCTCATTGTTTAAAATTCACACCATACATTAAAAACATAACTGAAATTTAAAGAATGGTCTAGTAAAGAATGCTTAAATGAGTCAAAGTTATGGACTGTTCAGGATTGTTTAGGAAACTACTTCAAAACATCGTTAAAACAATATACATATAAAAAAGAATATAGTCTTGATATTTAACAAAACCAATGGTCGTTTGTTATAAGAAACCCTAAACTTATGACATGTCTAAACCATGTTGCATAAGGTATTGCACATACAACATCGTTTCCATAGCGTCTACAAATTTATGAAGTCTTACGTAGCTACGTCTACGAAAGTGTTTATCAAGTTGTTCGACAAAATTCTCAAAATCTAACTCAACCTTAAATCCCGGACGTATCTCAACCCCAAGTGACTGTAGGATTTTGTACCATTCTTCATAAAAATTCATAACCCATATCAGTTGATCGATGTGGACTTGCATTGCCAAATTCCCACATGCAGAACTCTCTGCAATATCTTCCATTATACTTTTAAAATCCTCTTCTTCTACAAGCTATTAGAAATATGCATCACAATCATCATTAACTGGTAGTAACCAGTGTCCATCTCTAATGTGTTGTACTATAAATCTTAGATAAGAATCCCATGGAACATTCACAACCACCATCTGCATGGAGGGAAGTATGTTATAAGTGCATTATTTATACGCGTGCCACCAATGGTTTAATCCAAGCTATATTGGTTTCAAAGTTCATAATATTGGTTTGAGTTATTATAATAAGCTGCTTAAAATTTATATAGTGTATACAATCAATGTCTTCATTCAAGCAATTTTGGTTTCAAACTTCATAATTTTTTTATTTACTCATTATTAAGGTTCTTAAAATGAGTTGTATGCACAGGACATCACCTCTTAAAAAATATTTATTTGATTTCAAGAATGGTTGTGGATTTAAATGTGTAGACATAGATTAGGTGTTTGAATTGCTGAATGATCAAGTTTATGTAGATGAACAATTCATTTGTTAGTTGGGGCTAGGAAGCGATTTAGTTATTGTAGTTTGGTTGATTTCAAAGGTAACTTGATTGGTTAGTCACGTTTAAAAAATAACGACCTTAAATTCCAAAAAAATAACTGTTTCAAGTGACCTAGCAGCAACCTTAAATTCCTGTAAGTATAATGTGCCTGCAAGAACACCACAAAATTGTTAAAAGTCCATAACTCTTATAATCTAAGTTATTTCTTCAATGACATCACTTCAGAATGCAAGCATTGGCATTATTCTGGATAGAATAGCTTCTAATTTTGATAACATTAATAACATGACATGCTTCAGATAGTAACCTTGCAATGTAGTAGCCTTAAACTCATTTATTCAGCGCAAAAAATCAAACATTTGAAATATGATATTTTCAAGGACTAATACCACTCACAAAATCCCGATTACTTACTCAAGCTCTCAACAACTTTACGACAAACAACGTCCTGCAAGTGCTGGTTTAGCTTGCATCAAAAGTGTTTAAGCATAAGCATAGAAGCTACACAAAAGCTCTGTCTCAATGGATTGCCTATGCTTAAAACACTTTTGATGCAAGCTAAGGTAGCACTTGCAGGACATTACTTGCAAGACATTGTTTGCCATAAAAATTTTGAGATGCTTGAATAAATAATTGAGATTTTGTAAGTGGTATTACTCCTTGAATATCATATTTCATATATTTGAGTTTTTTGCGCTGAAAAAACGAGTTTAAGACTACTACATTGCAAGGTTACTATCTGAAGCATGCCATGTTTATAATATCATCAAAATTAGAAGTCATCCTATCCAGAATAATGCCAGTGCTTGCATTTTGAAGTTATGTCATTGAAGAAATAACTTAGATTATAAGAGTTATGGACTTTTAACAATTTTGTGTTGTTCTTGTAGGCACATTATACTTACGGGAATTTAAGGTTGCTACTGAGTCACTTGAGGCAGTTCGATTTTTTTGGAATTTAAAGTTGTTATTTTTTAAACGTGACTAACCAACCAACTTACATTTGAGATCAACCAAACTACAATAACCAAATCGCTTTCTAGCCCAACTAACAAATGAATTCTTCATCTACATAAACTTGATCATTCAACAATCCAAACACCCAATCTATTTCTACACATCTAAACCCACAACCATTCTTGCAATCAAATAATTATTTTTTTACAGGTGATGTCCTGTGCGTACAACCCATTCTAAGAACCTTAATAATGAGTAAATAAAAAAATTATGAAGTTTGAAACCAAAATTGCTTGAATGAGGACATTGATTCTATACAATATATAAATTCTAAACAGCTTATTATAATAGCTCAAACTAATATTATGAACTTTGAAACTAGTATAGCTTGGATTAAAGCATTGGTGGCACGCGTATAAATAATGCACTCATAACATACTTCCCTCCATGCAGATGGTGGTTGTGAATGTTCCACGGGATTCTTATCCAAGATTATGGTACAATACATTAGAGATGGACATTGGTTGCCACCAGTTAATGATGTTTTTGATGCATATTTTCAATACCTTGCAGAAGAAGAGGATTTTAAAAGTATAATGAAAGATGTGCAGAGAGTTCTGCATTGTAAAATTTGGCAATGCAAGTCCACATCAATCAGCTGATGTGGGTTGTGAATTTTTATGGAGAGTGGTACAAAATACTACAGTCACTTGGGGTTGAAATACGTCCGAGGTTTAAGATTGAGATAGATTTTGAGAATTTTGTCGAACAACTTGACAAACAATTTCGTAGATGCACCTACGTGAGACTCCATAAATTTGTGGACGCTATGGAAACTATCTTGCATGTGCAATACCTTATGCAATATGGTTTGGACATGTCATAAGTTTAGGGTTTCTTATAACAAACGACCATTGATTTTGTTTAATATCAAGACTATATTATTTTTATATGTATATTGTTTTAACGATGTTTTGAAGTAGTTTCCTAAACAAAACCAATCCATAACTTTGATGCATTTAAACATTCTTTGCTAGACCATTCTTTACATTTCAGTTATGTTCTTAATGTATGGTGTGATTTTTAAACAATGAGCTCCATGTTTACATGACATACTTATTTGTATATCGAACAAGAACATCTTGCTACATCAAAAGTGAGTCCTGGTCTACTTTAGGTTAGACGTGTATGCATATAGTGTGGTGGATATCGCTTAGACACCTAAATTAGATGGGTATTTTGGTGCAAAAAACCTAAATGGCTATAGGATTATACATAACAGGGACTCCTATGGGGAGATCTCACAAAAAAAAGCCACCTGATGTGGCCAACAACCCCTCATATATGATGCCCATGAATGAAAGCAGGTCTGGTAGGAAGAAACGTTTGGCACGTAAACATGCTGCAAAGGTTAAAGCCTTGAGGTTAGAATATGATGTAAATGCTACATAGATAGTTCATGTTAGCCAATCATCCAACACACTAGCAATTGGGGAGACAGTCAGGCCAGAGCCAATGCATTATCTGCCTGGTCAAGTAGATAAGCTATCGACAAGATGCCACCATTTGAATGCCATGTTTGTGGAAGGAACTATTGCACATAAGGTAGATTCACATCTTATCACATCAGAAGTTAATGATATTAGGATGCAATTATTTCCCACAGTACATGGACAAATAGGTGATCATGCGATGTTGCTGCAACCTACGAAGAGCTCACACGTTGTACCAGGGGCTCCTAGGAGGAGATCTCACAAACAAACGCCACCTATTGTGGCCAACAACCTCGGATATATGATGCTCGAGAATGAAAGCAAGGCTGATAAGAAGAGGCATTTAGCCATAGTTGAAAAAGGTTCAAATGCATTATGTGACTCGGTACTGTAAAAGTCTCTTGGGCACAAGAGGGGTGCAGGAGTCCCGCGTTTCATCACATCAGACATTGATAAAAGTAAAGTCCAATTATTTTCCAGAACAGATGGAACCGAGGTAGAGCAGCCAAATAATCAGGTGATGTTGTGTCAGTCTATGGACATGAATATGCATGGGCTTAACATAACACCTCAAACGAGACCCACTAGAAAATCTTGTCAAAGAATACCTCATGTTGTGGCGAGTAATCCCTCCTACAAGACACATGAAAATGAAACTCACAGTCGAAGGAAGAAACGTATGAGGCGCAAATGCACGACAAAGAGTAGAGCCTTGAGGTTACAATGTAGTAATGTTCATGATGAAGAAGGTTCGACAAATTTTAATCACTTATCTAGGGGTCTACCAAGTGCAAAAGGATGTCAAAATGTTGATGAACAAACAACTAATAAGTTCAAATCCTTACAAGCGGCGTGTATGAACGATAAAGAGATTACTTTACAACCTCCTATAAAGCTTATTAGAATGTCCCCTCAACAAACGCCACATATGGTGGCATTTAACCCCTCTTATCAGGTGCCTGAAATGGTGAATGATTCTCAAAGGAGGAAATGCTTGCAACGCAGAAGGAAGGCAAATCATACATCTTTGAAGTTAGTATATGACAATGATGTTGGTCAATCTTCCATTCCAACAACAATTGCAACTAACCATCAGAATGTTGATGATCATGTGATAGGTTCACAATACGATTTTCATGCAGAAAACCAAGAGGTTGTGGCAAAAGGACCCCATGAAATAGTAGAAAATGCTGACATCCAAACAAGGCCCATGACAAAGTCTAAACAAATGACACCAAACGTTGGTTCATATGGTACTCCTGCAGGTGAAACAAACTCGAAGAAAAAGAGACGTGTGCGACGTAGAGCCAAGGGCTCGAGCTTTAAGACTAGATGGTAGAGATAGCTTCCATAAGATAGCATGAACGTGAAATTTGCCTCCGCCTCATGACCTTGGTAACATGGATTATAAATGTTTGTATTGTAGGGCTATGCAATGGATAAAAAAACTCCCATCTAAAAAGACTTGCCGAACATGTGCTGATGGGAACGTTCAATTGCCATTGATTCCAAAACCACTACATGCATTGTTTGAGCTATATACGAGAATAGGTAGCTTGGGTAATCACTTTCCTACGAACTTTAAAAAGTACAATAATATATTCTCATTTATGAGGCGCTGGCAAATGCTATTGGAGATGACTATACCTTTAGGGTCAATGGCCGCATGTGCCATAAGATGGGAACACTATTGCCATGCAGGGGCATCAAGAGCATGCAAATTTTGCATAGATATACATCATGGATGGTGATGACATGCAAGTTGAACGTAGGATCTGCATTTTTATGGACTGAGGCAAGAAATAACGGTGCAGTTGCAGGCCCTTATGACAGAACTCAATCCATTTATTAGCATATTTTTTAGTGCAGCACAGATTATGCGTATTCATCCAATCGAAGATATCCGTTTGCGTATACCTTCTTGCAACGAACAAAATTCTGTGAGGAGGCAATATAATGCTCCAATTGCGAATGAGGTGGCTGTCTTAATGCCAATTGATGATAAGCCCGAAGATGGTCAAAAGAACATTATTATACACTCTAAGGATGGCGGCATGAAGTATATGGATGCATACCACTCTGCATATGGTCCATTGCACTTTGTGTTACTTCTTCCCTATGGTAGAGATTGATGGCATCTTAAAATACCTCATCGAAGGAGTGGTGCAAAGGAATTAACTGTTATAGAGTATTACAGATATCATCTGTTCACGCGTCATGGGCATGCATCTCCCCTTCATATGGCTGGCCGATTATTTCAAAATTACAAATGTAATATGTTTGTTAAGATGGAACAAGAAAGGCTACAATTCGTTGTGTTGAATCAACACAACATTCGAAAAGATATGTTGCAGGATATTATGGACTTTGAAGGAGATGATGCAGGTTATATTGGTCGTAACGTTGTGTTACCATCCTCACATGTGGGAGGTCCAAGATACTGACCCAACGATATCAAGATACCATGTCTATTGTTTGTGAACTTGGGAAGTCGGACTTCTTTATAACCATGACTGCCAATACAAACTGGGAAGAGATTAGGAGGGAGTTATTATATGGTTAATCGCCAAGTGATCGACCATAGTTAGTGGCTAGAGTATCCCATATGAAAGTAAAGGAGCTGATAGATCTTATAACTAATCATAGTAATTTGGCTGCATAATCCCAAAAGTTTATGTTATTGAGTTCTAAAAGAGAGGCTTTTTACATGTACATTTGTTGACTATGTTGGATCAAGCCGACAAGCCCTTCACCGCAGAAGAGATTGATCAAATCATTTGTATTGAAATACTAAGTAAGAATGTTTATCTTGAATTATATGAGGTGGTCACCCGTAATATGATGCATGGGTCGTGTTGTGCTGGATATCCGAACAGTCCATGTATGCAGGATGGTAAGTGTACAAAGCGTTACCCACGTGCATTTTCGGATGAGACGACGGTTGTTGACGGATACCCGTTCTACCAAAGAAGGTACGATGGCCAGAAAGTGAAAAAATGTAAATTTAGACAACAGATGGGTCGTGTCATATAATCCATGGCTAACATCGTATTTCAAGTGCCATATCAATGTTGAGGTGTGTGCTGCTATTAAGGCTGTTAAATATTTGTATATGTATATTTACAAGAGGCCGGATATTATCAATGTTAACTTAGAAGCAGTAAGTGATGATGCATTGACTAGCAGAGCATCCACTACAAACCATGACGAGGTTGAGCAATTCTTGAATGCACGCTACTTCTCAGCTAAGGCAGCATGGAGAATTCTGTTATATGAAATACAACAACAGTTTCCTCATGTCACTAGATTGGTTGTGCATCTCCCAATGCAACAAGATGTATATTATCGAGAAGATATGAACGTAGACATTATAAGAAGCAAGAATAATGGAACAACGTTGACAGCATTTTTCGAGATGAATGCGTTTGGAGATAGAGACAGCTCTACCATGATGTTTCTAAGAAGTTTACCGATGATAACCCCAGTAGGAAATGACAGGTTCGATCCGTAAATCAAAAGCCAACTATTGGGCGCATGTACTTTGTTAATACTTTAGAAGGAAGGCGATACTATCTACGACTCTTATTGACCCGCGTGGCAGGTGCAATTAGTTTTGAAGATTTACGCTCTTTCGATGGGGAGTTGTGTGCAACATATAAAGAAGCCTGCATTCGTCGTGGGTTGCTTCGAGATGATACAGAAAGGCTCGAATCTCTTCAGGAAGCAGCAGCATGGGGTATGCCACCACAATTGCGACACATGTTCGCCATGATCCTTCTAACTTGCAAACCATCGAACCCGCTACAACTATGAGAAGAAGTCAAACTTTCTATGGTCGATGACTTCTTGCATAAGGCATGACGGGTTGCAAAGGATCAAAGTGAGCAAGTATGTGATCGATTTTTGACATGGCACTTTTAGACATTGAAAATCATATGAACTTTGCCAGACGATCTTTGAGGAAATTCAAGTTCGTTCTTTCTTAGTGTGCAATAGATCCATATATAATTTCGGGATAAGGTGTTTCAGGAAGACATGGCAGAGGTGCGAGAAGATGTGAACCGCCTATATAATGACCAACGTGTTATCTTTAACCGTGTGATCAATGAGCATGTGTTATTGGAAAAAGGAAAGATTTTTTTTGTTGAAGGTGCAGGCGGCTCGGGAAAAAGTTTCCTTTATAACGGCAGGTTGTCTTATGTTCGTGCCAAAGATATCATTGCACTTGTTGTTGCTTGTTCAGGAATTGCATCCACCTTATTGAAGGGTGATCGCACTGCAAATTCAAGGTTCAAGATACCAATAAACATTGATGAGACATCAACTTGCAATATTCACAAGCAGTCCGAGTTGGCAAAATCGATAAGAACAACTCGCATGATTATATGCGATGAGGCCCCAATGATGCATAAACATGTTTATGAAGCACTAGACAGAACGCTTCGCGACGTGATATCCTGTGACAAATTATTTGGGGGACTCATTGTTGTTTTAGGAGGAGATTTTCGCCGGGTTCCACGTGTGGTTCCATGAGGAAATCGACCCGAAAGCAGATCATGTAGAGGAACATAAGCTTAACACAATATGCAAGTAATGAACAATGTGGGAAGAGATGCCGAAGAGCAAAAGACGTTTATTGACTATCTCCGACGAGTCAGAGATGGACTTGAAACCACATTTCCCAACATTAGATTAGATGTAATATGTCTTCCAAAAGAGATTTGTGTCAAGTCGCAGGACTTAAATGACTTGCTAGCCCTGACATTCCATAATGTTTCCACAAATTATAAAAGTGTATCCTACTGGGTGGAAAGGACAATCCTTACGCCATGAAATGAGGATGTAGATGAAGTAAACAAGAGGATGACAAAGTGGTTGCCTGCTACACTCGAGGATTATTACAGTGTTCATCGAGCTGTTAATGAGAATGACGCAGGGGTTTATGCTACTGAATTTCTGGATGCGCAAACTTCGAGTGGAATGCCTTCACATCAATTGACGTTGAAGGTTGGCATGATTATCATGTTGCTGAGGTTTGTTTCTACCCCTAAGTGGCTCTACAATAGCACTCGCCTCATTATACGTGCATTGGGAAGACGTGTTATAGATGCCGAGATTGTTACTGGAAAGAATATTAGAAGTTGGAAGTAGAGTGCTCATATTTCGAATTCCCCTAGTGCCTAATAATGCAGAACTCCCATTCCAGTTTGAGTGCATGCATTTTTCGCTGCGACCAACTTTTGATATGACAATCAACAAATCCCATGGGCAAACAATAAAAATCGGTTGGTTTGTATTTACCAAATCTAGTATTTAGTCACGAACAACTCTATGTCGCACTCTCAAGAGCTTAAGCAATAAAAGTACTCTTCTATCAAAGGATGGAGATGCTCATGCAAATGTCTATAGATCAAGATATACAACAATTATTGTATACAAAGAACTCTTCTACGTGTGAGTCTAAAACTTAAAATCTCTACTTCTAATTTTTTCTCTTTGCTGGCATTGATTTATTTTACTTTCTTTTGTTTCTTACTTACTTACTTACTTCGCCATGCATGTAGATGATGCGTATTTTAATCTCATGGTATGTCTTTGGTCACCATGTCGTCAAATGCTTGAAGGGTGACAAGAAGTATCACGTCACCAGCGTCACTTTGTCATACGTGCTCTTGGGTCATGGTATCATTGGGAACAAAAATACCATGCTCATGTGCTGGGATAATAAGTGTGGAAATTGAGAAGCTCATAGCAAAGGTCGATTTAATATTTTACATCGATAAAGTTGTCAAGTTGAAGCACTACATCTACCTTATTGTTGACTTCCTATTTGCTTAAGTGTACCCAAGGGAACGTCATCCTCGTG
This sequence comes from Isoetes engelmannii, assembly GCA_011763485.2. NCBI lineage: Eukaryota > Viridiplantae > Streptophyta > Lycopodiopsida > Isoetales > Isoetaceae > Isoetes > Isoetes engelmannii. Next base: position 19,495 of record JAANSK020175549.1, read on the forward strand.
GATGTGTTGCGAGAGAGGTAGGTGGAGGATGTAATATATGTATCTGCCTATTGCCTATTGGTTAATGCAGTGCTTCTGACTAACTTCTAATTGTTTATTTTTACTATCAGATGACAAATGACGATGCACTGGTGAATTGGCATTTTACGGGCGAGAGAACTCACATGTGTTGGAACATGTAATGGAGTGCATTTTAGGGTGTACAAATCGTGGCGCGCTGAGACAGTTTCTAATTCCATTGTACGAGCGTATCTTCAAAATGAGTGTCTCACGTGGTTGATAGTTGTGAGACATCATGGCCAGTTCAAATCAATAACTTGGACGTGCATTTCACTTTCACACCGACTAAGATGTTATTTGTAAGAGAAGTGAAGATATCACGGGAGCATCCAAAAAAGTTTAACATTAAGCCCTTGGCGATATGCACCATGTGGAGATGCGTATTTAATTGCGCTGCCATAAACCTCCAGTTTTTGGATGCGGGTCCTGCTCTATTTTCATTTCTTTTCAGCTCTTTTCTACGGCTATTTTTGCAAAAACCAAAAGCCCTTTTGTTTAAGGAAGCCCTACTTAAACATCAGATCTAAACAATTTTTAAGGATGGGCGCAAGAACTTCGATTCTAAGGGTGAAAATATTGTACCTTAAGCTTGCTTTGCTTGCACTCCTACTGTGACTCCTATGATTTAGCGCCTGCAAATAGAAAGCACAAACACGATTTAGGGAAACAAATTTTCCTGCTATAAGCGTAACCAAAATGATTGTCGATAAGTATCTATTTACTTAAAATATCGACATGGCATTCTCTCAAAGGGCAAGAAATACAGAGGGCACAATCATAAGGACCTTTCCACCCCATCCCCAAGCCTGCCTTATTGCTAGGTTGTAGTTTTTCCCTAAAAAATATAAAAGGTCTACACAATTGGTGAAAGAAAACAGGCAATCTAGTTTATACCTTACAACCCACACCCAAGGCCTACACAATTGGTAAAAGAAAGCAGGCAATTTAGGTTATACCTTACAACCCACACCCAAGGAAACACAATTGGTGAAAGAAAACATGCAATTTAGTTTATACCTCCCACAGTTCAATATGTAGGTGCAGCGTAGTGTTTGCCTCCTTCGGTAATCTAATGCATGATAGTGTACATGGGTCTCCTTCAGTAATCTAATGCATGATAATGTACATGGGTCTTATGTAAGGCCCTGCTTACTTATATTTTAAAGATATCAAAACCTGACAAACACAATAGTTTGCATTTTCAACTCGTTTGTTTGCTGTGGAGTATTGAAACTACCTATTGTGGAAGTCTTGCCTCTAGTTCAATCATCCCAACTTCGTTAATAAACTTAAAGCTCAACTAGACATGTGGCTAGAAGACAATGGAACAGCATAAGGAGAGTCCCAATCAGCGTCAAAAACAGCCTGAAGTTGTTCCACAATGTTCGGATTATATGAGCCAAAACTGAGACCAGTTGTGGTATAAAAATAATCCCATATAAGATTGCTGGTCCCAATATGGGCTCTTGTGCTGCTTACAGCATACTTCCCATGGTTAACTCTGGTAAAGCCAGGGTACAAATTCTGAGTACTGCTATTAGACTTTACAGCTGGACCTGTGAAGTTAAAGCCGAGAACTTCGTAATACTTTATTTCTACTTTTCCAGAACATTTATTATACTTGGAAGCACTACAAAGTGTGTTGGCATAGTCTAGAAATCTGAGGTATTCATCAGTGCCATCTATAAAGTGCGTCCAACGAGCTACAAGGAGATGCACAATAGCATGTTTTGAGAAAACTACCTGTATTATGGAGATAGATTCTGGAATTAATATCTGATATGACTATATGGTTTCCCATATTTGAAGGAAATTCTCACCTTTGAAATTGCTGAAGAAAGCGCAGACCAGTAGACAAGGTATTTTGTATATTGAGATTGCCCCAACCAATCCATTGTGCTTATACGTAAGATTCCACTATTTGGTGTTGAAAGTATGGTGTCTATCCATCCTTGCTCATCATTCAGATGACCATACATTATCTGCGGTCCAACAGAAATGAGTTAATTGATAACACATTCCAATTATCTCCATTGTACGGCCATAACCAGCTGACAAATAACTAGTATTTTGACCTCTTGTACATTAAAACAAGAAACCTGTTAAAGGGAAGGATGAACCTCTTGTGGTGCAAAGGACAGATAAGATAGCCATGAACCTGAACTGTGTACTGAGTAACCAGGAGTATCAAGTCTTAGATGGAAAAGACCTTCAGGATCTGCAGAAGAATCAGCCAGAGGAGACCTGTAAATTAAAAACCCAATAACTAAGTGTCTTAATATATGTAACAAATTGTCTTAGAATACGTGTATGTACACTTTCATAAACATACTTGCACCGCTTTTTGGAACTGAGAATGTGCGACCAGCATGGCACTTTGCGACTGACTTGCCACTGCTTATCAAACACAGTCTTAGTGAACAGGCTTGCATTTAAAGATGTCAAGGTCCATAGGTTATGGAAATAAATCTCAGCACGAGCTGCTAATTCTGAACAGTTGGCAATGTATATTCCAAGCTCCTTTACCTGTCAATTTTTAGAGCATCAACCAGAGAAACCACATTTTTTGCTTATGATCATGCAAAAGACCATTTCTAGTTGCTTTACAGCTTACTTGAGTAAGAGACTTCCAGTCATTATTTGCTGATCCAATATAAACGTGACGTTTATCTGCTATCCACATCTTGGTGTGTACTATTCCAGCGCCAAACCAGTCATCAAGCAAAAGGGTTCTGTTTTGAACATTTGGTCTTCCCGATGCAAGCTGGGCAGATTCAGTGTCATAATCTGGTGAGAAACCTGAGTGCTGGACGATCCTGTTAGAGGATGAGCACATGAGAAACTAAAAGGGGGCTAAACTAAAAAATGCAATGGTTGTTTATCACATACCTGATTTGTGTTTTTCTGTCTGCAGCGGCTTCAAGCGAATTAAACACAGATTGACCTATCGGAGCTCCAAAGTGCTCCATCTCACTCTGTGTAAAGCCATATTCACCAGATCCAGGGATGTGGGGCTGAGCCAATAGTTGCCAATATTGGGCAACTATGTCTAGGCTTCGTGTGGCATTACCAGCCAGCCATTGAAGCACATCCCCTGTTTGAAGAACACCAGGGACCAGAGAAAGCTCAGGCATGTCCGTCGGAATGGATTGGACAAGCCAAGCTTTACATTGTTGTGATCCATCACTTTCTGCTTCAGATGTTCCCACTAATAGCAGTACAACCAGCAGCACTGTGGCACCCCGAGCGCCCCAAGCCATGGCTGTGGTTTGAAGCGCCATAGCCTAAATCTCAATGGTTTTGTAAGTTGCCAATTTCCAATGGTCAGCCAGAATATTATAATTTGAGGAAGGGACGGAAAAAACCTCTCGGCTGCCTTCAGCCCGCAGGTCCAGTTATATGTTGCCACGTGGCAGCAGTCCCTTTCAAGCAAACTATCTACGCCATTTTAACGTTCGTTCCGGCATTTTTACTCTTTGTTCCGCGTTTTTATTATCCATTCTATTGAAGGGAGATTCTTGGCCACTAGATCAGCTGTGATCGATTGTTGAAAGCAGCCCAGAGGTTTTTTCCGTTGAGTAAAAGTCCCCTTACCCTGCTTTCGGGGCTCTCAACCAGGCCCAGGCCTCCGCCTCCACAGGCTTGGTTTGGGAAATTTTTTGGGCTAAAACGTCAAATTTCCTGCTGTTGTAAACCTATCCGGCAGGCTACAGTTTTTATCTTCTAATCTGTCGGAAAACCCAAGAAAACTATCTATATTTAGCAGGAAATTTTCCTGCATTTCTTGATGCAACAAGCTAAATCTCAAATCTGTCCGGATGGTTACAAGGTTTCCCCGGAATTTCCCGAACCAAGTCCACAGGTCGCCCTGGTTTCAAACCCCAGAAGCAGGGTAAGGTGACTTTCTTTTATACAAAATAGAAATAGAAATAGGGTCGCAATTCATTGGCATGCATCTTCATTGCGTCATGTGGCGCCCCAATACTGCGGAATGGAATTCGGGTCCCCTAATTCCACGCCGACTCTTTTGGGTTTTCTACCGGCTTTGTTAGGGTTCAGATTTTCGCAGGGCCTCGAATCCTCACTGATAGAAATATGTCTGATCAGGTGCAGGGCTCTTCGCAAGTAGAAATATGGCAGGGCCTCCGATCTACAAAACAAAAGAATAGAAAGAGCAAATAATTTTCAGAAGAAGAGCTCTTCAGGTGCCCAATCTGCAGTAATAAATGTCAACAGATCAGAATAAGAGTCCCCTATTTCTATTTTGTATGGAAATGGGTGTCTGATCCACAATTCCCCCACTCGGGTAGACTCGCTCACGGCTACCGCCAGTCGCAGGGCCCCTCTTTACGTGATGAAATAATGTTTCAAAAATCAGGAGCTCCTCTTTATGTGACGAAATGGTGTCCCAGACGCTAGGAGCGGATCTCTTGGAGTGGCGGAATGTCACACCATTCGGCTGGGTTTGCTAGGTTCTAACATGATGTTTGAGTTATTGCAGACATGGAGGTTGTCATACATGAAAATATTTTTGGGAAATTTTATTACTTTTTATTGAGCATGGAGCAACCTAAGCTTGTAGGCATTTGCAATTATAAGGTGGTGGCAAAACCAAAATTTGAGCATTGGATGTATAATTAGAAGATAAGATAAGATAAGCATTTTTAACGTCGCACCACAAAGGCAGCATCCAATTGGACATGCGACGGAACAATACATAAGGGGACCGAAGTCCTTAAACAGAACGGGGACCAGAGTCCTGAAACAATGCAAACAGAAGGACCGAAACCACAAACATCTAGTTTTTATGCTTATATGCATGTTTACAGTTTAATGTTGATCCGTTATGCATCTATGTATACCCAAGCCATGGATCACGAGGCCACTGGTCATGAATGATCGCAGCACCGCCCCTGTAAATAGCCCATTTCCGTTGTGCCCTTGCTTCCCGCACTTTACAAAGTTCCTCCCTCCGGCAACTCAGCTGAGTAAGTGTAAGGTCTTCCTGCACCGAGAATCTGGTATTCCGAAGATGCCTACCGTGTTGGAGCACATGTAATCTATGCTGCCGTGTCTGAAAGCGAACCAAGCGATGGCGTGGCCGATCTGGCCGTGGGATCCCAACCCTGTATGCTGCCTGTATGCCTGGACATGAGATGTGCATAGTGTCCTTGAAAAAACACTCTGCTTCCTGTACATCCGATTCACTACTGGACTCGGGCAGGCCTACAATTCGCAAATGAAGAGCTCGGTCCTCCGGATACTCACTATACTCCGGACACCCTGTGTCAGACCTATCTGAATTGGATGCTGGCATGGAGTCCTCTACCGGCTCTGTCTGTATACCTATCTCCGTGTAGAATATCTCTGCTGAGTCTGTCTGTGTGGCCATCTCTGTACAGGACGAGGCTGCAGTCTGAGTGGCTGCATCCACAACT
>JAANSK020175550.1:0-14860 GCA_011763485.2 Isoetes engelmannii
CAAGCAGGGTTCGCTCAAGGAAGCAGAGAAAATGTTTCAGGAAATGCCTGAACGGGATGTAATCTCATGGAACAACATGATTGCAGCTTATGCAGAAAAGGGAATGTTGAAGGAAGCTGTTGAGTATTTTAAGCAAATGCCTCATCAGGATGTTATCTCGTGGAACACTATAATTGGTGCCTATGTGCAACAGGGAAAAATGGAAGAGGCCAATCAAATCTTTCAGAGAATGCCTCAACGAGACGTCATATCATGGACCGCAATGATATCTGGATATACACAACATGGACATCTCACGGAGGCCCTTGAACTGTTTCAGCAAATACCCTATCGTGATGCAGTTTCATGGAATGCAATGATTGCTGGTTATGCTCAAAAAGGCCAGGTCAAAGAAGCGCTTGAACTCTTTGAGCAGATGCCTCAACGCAACGTGGTTTCTTGGAATGCAATGATTCTGGGTTACTCTCTACAAGGCGAGCTGGACAAGGCACTTGAGCTTTACCACAACATGAAGTTAGAAGATATATGTCCTGACAAGGTGACTTATGTGAGCATCCTTGATGCATGTGTTGATCAGGCAGCTCTAGCTGAGGGCAGGCTTATTCATAACTATGCAATTGAAGATGGATACGAGTTGGATGTTCTTGTTGGTACTTCTCTCATAAACATGTATGGAAAGTGTGGGGATATTGAAGATGCTTATGCAGTCTTTGACAAGATGCCTGAAAGAAGCTTGGTATCTTGGAATTCCACACTTATAGTATATGCTCAACATGGGCATGGAAGTGAAGCTCTGCAATTGTTTCAACAAATGAATGTGGAAGGGGTCTCCCCTGACCAGGTTACATTTATATGTCTTCTTTATGCATGTTGGCATGCTGGGCTTATATGTGAGGGCTATTACCATCTTATCTCTATGTGTAAAGATCATAGTGTGCCACCAACAGTGGAGCACCATAACTGCATGAATGATCTCCTTGGACGCACTGGGCAGCTAGATATAACAGAAGCCTTGATTAATAACTTGCCTTTGCAACCAAATCCTACATCCTGGAAAGCCTTGCTTGGTTCCTGCAGCTATCATCTCGACGTCAAATGCGGAAAGCGTGTTGCAGAAAATGTTTTTGAACTCGATCCCGCTCATGCAGCAGGATATGTATCGTTGTGCAATCTGTATGCAGCCAATGAATTTCATGACCCAACAAAAATGAGAGAATGGCTATACAGGGTCTCAGAAATTGTATGTTAATGTTGGAATATCTCAGTTAAACTGTAGCAGCTAAGAAAAAAGATTTGGAACAATGCACAGTGCCGGAGTTCCATCAGCATAATGCCCTTATTTACAGCATCATCAGAAGTGTTGCGGTAGCTTTCAACATCGTTCCGTAGTTTCTACAGGCCAGAGTCCGAATAGAAGCTTATGACTTTGAGACAATATGCACACAATTAATTATAGTTGAAATTACAGTGTCAACATCATGAAGCTTGATGTGTATCTATAGCATCATGTCCAATATGTTATATCTTATGATGCCAGGCTGTAGACACTGGTAAGAGATTCATGCACCCTTTTATGTACACATTGCGAAGTGTAAGGCAGAAGACAGAAGCTTTTCTAAATGCCGTTGGACAATATGTGCCACTCTGATGTAAGTTAAGAATGTTTATCAGATTGTTTTTATAGCACATTAATAGGTAACCTTCTTTATCCTAACTAGGCGTGTCGGTTGTTTGACAATATATACAATTGAAGCTTATGCTTGAAATTATTACTTTATGCAGGCCTAGAAGCTCTTTACCCAAATGCCTAAGACGACGCAAATACTACATTGGAGCTTTGCAAGGTACAGTCTCCCTTATCAGCTCAGCTTAAGCTTTCCAGACCATACGCCAGTATAGGTTGTTTCATGAAATTCTGCTGATCTCTAAAAATTGTCAATAAGGGATCTTCCACAAGGCCTTTCAAATCTGCCATTGCAATTGAAATATTTGGACTGGTCTAATACTGCAGTCTCAGGAAGAGATATTTTATGATAACATGGAACACAATCCATAAATTTCAACTCCTTACGAGGTCCCCCAAAAATTCACTTCTATCAAATATACCATGGAGCATGATCTTCAAAGACTATAATGGTGAAAGCATAATTTTAAATAATTGGTTTTGTTGTAGGACTGTAGAAGCAACGAAAACCAATCCATTTGATTCGAAAAGCCAATAAACCTTAAAACTAATTTGTGACTCTGACGTACCTTTGTTAGCATGTGTTTTTTTTAATCTAATGCACGTTTGATTGCAATAGGTGTGTGATATCAAAAGCATTTTTGATAAACATGTATAAGACCATAAAATCCTATAGCATAGATATTGCCTTGGCAGCCTTTGTGGGCGTTATTGATTAAGCCGTACCTCTCAAAACAAAGTGAATCTTCAATAGATACAAATGTAAAAAACTGAGTTCAATAATTGTAGATGAATTTTGCACGTCAATCCACTTTGTCGTTAAATCCACTTTATCGCTCAATCCTGGCCTTTCATGCCAGGACCGACCATTGGAAAATTAATCTAAAAGTAAATTTGGGCTATCATCATGGAAAGCCTAAAATTGGAATACGAATAGTATAAAAATACAATCAAATATGCTCCTACTCAATGGATACCCAATGGTCAACATCACCAAATACAGAGACATGACATCATCAGATCATTCAAATGAACAAGCGTCTTGGGAATCGAACCCAGGAGGTGCCAGTAAGCCTGAAAATGGAACTCATACTTGGCGTCATTTCTTGCTCCTAATTCTCCTGGACTCGGTCTCTCCAAAATCCATCGTCACCTGCAACGACAAAACAAAACCACAAATTCCACAACTTATCTATAGATGATAATTCCACGGATTGCACAACTTATCTACATCCCAAAATTTATCCATTTTTATGATTTTCAACCACATCTTGACTTTTCCATGCACAATATCGGAACCATAACAGTTCTTCTGCTTGATCAAATGCCATCATATGTGGCAGCGTCATCACCTTACCACCACACGCTAAGGGATTAAAACAAACTAAGGTTAAAGCAAAAACAAGGGCAACAAAAAGAAAAAAAGAAAGAGCTGGTGATCACTGTTCAGGTGCGCATTCGTCCGCGATTCCCAAAGAACATCATACATCCTCATCCCTCGGGGCATAAGGACCTTGCTCTGCTGACTGCGGCATGGGTCATGATCGACTGGCTTACTGATGTCCATCCTCTAATAACATCAATGCACATGAGCCACAGGTCAAGGCACTTGTTCGATTGCTCATAATAATATACAATTGGAGAACAAAAGCAGACAACCTGCCACACAGACTGTCCATAATCAATGCTTCCTCAATTTCATATTTATAAACACCAGGCCTCAATGCCACATGAATAGATAAGCATGCATTCTGGTTAAGAGGGTTGGACGGATCATAGGGGTTAAGATATGGCACAGTGAAGTCGGGCACTACTCTGGACCCAACTGGATTAACTAGCTCTGTGATTTCCACCTCCTCCACTTGAAACAAATATGCAATAGAAAACTATAAACCCAAGACACATTCCAAAGACTAGCAACCAGAATTTCAATATGTGCACTCCATCACATGGAGTGAAATCATTGCAGATCCCCTTACTAGGCAAAGGAACCGACATGTTCAAGGACCAAAACAGATTGGCAAATCACAAGGTGCAGGCTGGTGGAGCATCCACATAAAAAACAAGCATAAACCAGAATTGACCTCAGGCCAAAAGAATAAGCTCTTACCAGAATAGAAGTTTCAAGAGTCCAGGGCTCCATGGCAGACGCGACCGAACCTGACCTGCGGCTCGCATACCACGAAAATGCCAAACACAAAATACAGACCCTGTGCTAAAGCCCTAAATCTGAGACCAAAATGCCCTATGTTTTTTTGCCAAAAGATCCCAAAATAGCATGTCTCTAGCCCATACGCCCTCCTAATCATTGTAACCCTGGTGCTTTTATCTTTGTGGAGCATTTTATACGTGCAAGATGGACCTTGAGTTGTTGAATCCTTGTTGAGGTCTGGTTCCTGTGCTGACTCAGCTACAACTAAAAAACAATGCCATGTGAATCGCCTAATAGGCATACGACCTATTTTTTCATATTAAGGCGAACTTAATTATTTTGCCCACATCATTATCAGGCTTTCAGACAAGCGTCTATAAGGAGATACAGATTACAGGCATTCTGACACTCAGAGGCTTTCACTTCTTGCATCAGGAGGCTTACAGACGGATGTCTGTAAGGTAACATAAGAAAGACTACGGGTGATTCTTGTGTACTTGGAGGTTTCCAGACAGGTGTTTGTAAGCAGTCTATAAGGGGATAGAGGTGGGTGTGATCATAGTGCTTGGAGGCTTTTAGACAAGCGTCTGTAGGGATATACTCTAACCATGGCAACTCCAGTGATAGAGGAGCCAGACGAGCTCGGAGTCCCTCCAACCCACCCTACTGATATGCATGTGGATGGTGCTGACACACAATCCCCTTTACCTAGGGCTGACAAGGCAGCTAAACTTCTCTTGGGAGAATACATAGATGCCATCCCCACCCGCAGACAAGATACCACGGGGAAAGTTGACAGGTACACACTCAAAATGGAGGCGCGAGCAAAGTCTCGTGCAACATACATGGCTCGTCGGGCATATAATAGATTTTCCAGCCTGATGACAAGCCGCATATGTGCATCAATGCTGCCAGGCCAGACACCTGAGGAGCACCTTAGTAAACAATCATCTACTCCAAACAATCTATAACTCGCACAAGAGCCCATTAGTTGTTTCAAAAACGAAACAAACACAGGCACCTTAGTAAAGCTTCCTCTGAAGAACTTCCCCAGTTCTTCTTTAACCTTCATATCCTACCTTTTCCCCAACCCTGCGCTTCTGCTAGTTTGTTTAATTTTTTTTCCCACAGAAAAAGCTATAAAAAGCAATTGCAAACGCAATAAATCGACTTGCTCTTGAATTAGACAAGTCAAATACCTTAATTTTCCACAACAATCATCTTGACGGACTAGATTTTAATTTTTGATGAGCATTTCACTTCAATATTGTTCAAAACAAGAGTCGAGTGTCAAAATGGAATCGCAAATCTAATACTACGGAGATCCAAATACCAATTTAGAGTACATTCGCACCAGCGGTTAAGTTAAGTTAAATTATGGTTTTTAACCGAATTTACATTCGCACCACTAGTTAAGTTAGCATATAGTTAAGAAATTTAGTTAAGAATTAGTTAACTTTTTTAACCAAAAACACTAACTAAACTTGCCTTCGCACTATGTTTGGTTAAGTTTGCAAAATTAACTAAAAGTTAACTAAAATAGAAAATAGCACTAAAAGCTAAAGTGACCTAAGGTCACTTTAAGTTTAGTTAAATGTGCTTAAAATTTTTTATGTGTTTGACTAACTTCACTAGACATGTGCGAAAACATTTAGTTAGCTAGTTAAGTTATTTTTAACCAAATTTTTTAACTAACCGAGTGCGAAGTAGTCTTCAGTTAAGTTAGTCTTAACTACTTTTTTTAATTAGCTTTGGTGCGAAAGCAATCACCTAGTTACCATTAACTTAATGGTGAAAGTTAACCTAAATAAACTTAACCATGGGTGCAAATCTTATCACAGTCGAGCAAATGGAGTCTCCGAGCTAAAAATCGAGCACCTTAAATGACAAACATCGTCGTGTTTGAGCCAAAAAAAATACACGGTGTTTTTTGGACAACCGATTTTTCCTATCTCGACAGTTAACCTATATGGAAAAAAAACACAGGCGTTTTCGTGGACAGCGGATTTTCTTAGATTTAAGGCTGGCTCAAACACGACAACGTTTGTCGTTTACGGCGCTTGCTTAAAAACTATTCAATCACGAAATATTCCTTTGAGACTGGTAACTAGTTACTAGTACATAGTATTGTGGTATTATGTAGGGTTCCTTTTACACTCTTGAGGGACATGAGCTGCTGCGCCCGATCGATGGGGTCTAATTTCTCCATTCTGACACATGGATGCATCTGCAAATACACCTCATGAAAATAGTTCTAAATTGCAGAGTTGATACATTTATCTTGCTGGAGCAAATTAAGATTCTGCAACATGGCGGAACTTACTTCAGTAGACGTTGTCAAGGCAGTGATGGCAGCATTGGACTGGCGCTCATCTTCGGAGGCTCGGCAAGCTGCCACAACATACTTGGAAGTGGTATGTCATTTTTCTGCAATATGAGTTCGTTTACATGCACAAAATCTAGGGCCAAAACTAGTTTAAACTCTGGCAGTCTGCATCCTTGCATTTTCATTCGATGGCTTAAACTTTATGAAAGTATTAGTTCTCCATTTTTACCCAAATGAGAAGCTCAATACCCTGTTATATTCACAGTTAAAATCTGGAGATGTACGAATGCTTGCTACAATAGCATTTGCCATTACAAAAGAGGATCAGATTTCGGAAGTCCGTCATTTTGGATTCAAAATGCTGCAGGTATAACGTCCTTCATTTGAACAATCTCATCTATCTTCAGGGTGCTTTACCAGAACAGACTGTGCCCTTTTCATTAGTAATTTTCTCAAAAACTCGTTCGAATGTTGCAGCACCTAATCCGAATCCGCTGGGATGAATTAAGCACAGAGGAAAGGCATCAAATGGCCTGCATGGTCATTGATATGGTTCAAACTTCTGCGAAACCTTATGAACAGTGGGCGCTCAAGAGCCAAACAGCAGCACTTGTGGCAGAGGTCTGCGGTTCAGATTCCATTTGGCAAAGGAAACATTTGGTTCTTGGTTCTAGATGGCACGTCTTTTCCTCCAATTTATGTTTGCATTACTGTAAATGAGCGGCTATTAATGTGGCGTGTCATCTGGATGTGGTAAATCTTGCTCGTTCAGGCATGTCATGATATTTTGCTGCTTTCTGTTAGGTTGCAAGAAGAGAAGGGCCAGCCATTTGGAAGGAAATGATGCAAACACTCTTTCAACTCGGTAGCAATACTCCCGCTCATGTAAAGGCTATGTTTTCTCTTCGTGTTATAAATTGTCACATTTCATGTAAGCAAGTTGTTTGTAACTGGTGAATCTCTTTTTCTAGTTATCTTAAATCCTGCTGCATGTGATTCAATAGGCTGAAATGGTTGCCATGGTTCTTCATTGGCTTCCTGAAGATGTGACTGTTCACAATGAAGATTTAGAAGGTAAAAGATTTGTTTTGTTTTTAGACAAATTAATATGGCTAAGTACACAAGAGATGCTTCTTGTTATTCTTGGTTGCAGGTGAAAGGCGAAGGCAATTATTACATGGGTTAACAGAGAGCCTGTCTGAAACATTACCATTTCTGTACAAGGTAGCTAACTTGTTGCTTTCTGTAGTTGTCATCGTTTTAGTTTGCTACACTAAGACGAAATTTATGAACTGCAGCTTTTGGATCTACACTTTAGTTCAGCAAGGATAGCAGCCCAGCAAAACCAGTTAGAGTTAGCAAAACAACATGCCTCTGTGGTGACAGCTTCGCTTGATGCACTTCTTGCTTATGTGGAATGGGCCCCCGTAACAGCAATGGCCGACTATGGCATTATTGAGGCGTAAGTGTTAGCAAAATAGGGAGCAATATATTTAAATGAAGAATGAATGTAAAAAGATCATGTAGGATCTGAGATTGTTTTGCCTCTTGCTACCAGCTGTGGCGTTCTTTTGGGCTCATTGGAATTTCGGTTGGCTGCTTGTAAGTTCATGAAGCACGTTGCATCTAGGTATGCTGCAATATCCGTTAATGCATTTAAAGGCATCATATGTATTTCTGACGAATTTTCTCCTTTGCAAAGAACCAAGTTAAGAGACTCAACAAGATGGATATATATACATCTACTTTTTAATGTCGTGCTAGAAAATCAAAGAATGAACAAAAGTTCTTCTGCTGTTGTGGATTGGCTGTATTGCCAATGTATAGTGTTGTCAGGATTTGGTGCAAATATGCCAAATCAGAGATTGTGTTTCAACCAGTGCCGAGGGTGATGCACAGCATTATTTATCTTGGCTGGTGCAGGGTATAATGTTATCATGATTTGGTGCGGATACAAACCAGAGGCTATGTCTCAACCAGGTGTACACCATTGTTTATCTTGGCTGCTGCTCGTTTCTTCCTGAAAGGGTTAAAATAAATCAGATGGAGAAAGTATTACCTCATAGAGCGAGGGAGAAAGAGAGAAAGGAAGAGTTTATTAATGTACACGGAGACACATAGGATCTTTGAGACCAACCAACTAAATACAGCAAGTCTTCAGCCTCTAGAAACATTCTCCTAGTTGAAAGTGCTAGTTAGTTGAATCTAGCTAAAAAGAAAACTAAAACTTAGTGATAAAGTTTATCAATGGTTCTGTATCCTATGAGCACCCAATAGGGTCTGAAAAAACCCTATGATGCTTTGTATATGCTGATAGAGCCTTTTCTTCTGTTGGGGCTGTCCTTTTGGCGTTTTTCTGAATGCCCCCAGAAAACCGTTCTGACTTCCTTTTCCTCCTACTGTTAAATGGTGCCGGATGAAGCACGAAGAAGAAGTCAGCATTGTTTTTGCTTTAATTCTGTATCAGCTTCTTTTGTTTGAGCACGCTTCTTCTGAGTTTGATGAGTTCATATACAAAGTAAGGCATTTTTGGTTTGGAGCTGCCTCAAAGGTGGTTGGTTCCCTTAAAAGACAGTGGTATCTTCCTTTTATTTCATAGCATGCTGGACGCAAGAACATAAAATGCTCTTCTGATTCCAAGTTGCACATCAGATTCTGTATAATATGCCCTGCCCTTGGCCAGGCCAGCAACTGATGATAAGAAACACGGGACTGCACCTATACATTCCTTACTTTATGTGACAAGTGGCTATTTAAGTTTCAAGGACGTCAAAGGAAACCATCTTTGAAGAAAGTTTTCTATTAGCATTTCTTTTGGTGGATTATTCTTTCGAAGAGGTCCACCTGTCTGCCACATATTTGTGTTTAACAAATATTCTTAATGATGCTTCAAGTGATTGTCAGGAGCCGAGCGAGTGTTGGGAGCTGCCCATTTTCTTGAACAGTTCGCATGTGCGGGAAAACCAGCTATCTTTACCTGAGTCAGCCAATGCTTTGGATGAATTTGATTGCCCAAGTGAGGGAGCCTTTGCCTTCTTGTCTATCAGCCAAAGACTGGTAAGACACCACCATAGGCACAGCTTCAAAACAGAGGATTGGCTGCAAATTCTGCCATCTTCTTTATGATCAGCATTTCTGCAGTCTGTCAGCAGAAGTAAAATTTTAGACCACAAGGACTGGAATGCACTCTTTATCTTTCTTCACCAAATGTATTGATGAAGTTTTGTAACTCATCAATGTAGAACCCAAATAGGGTTGGCGAGAGTGGGAAGCCTTGCTTTAACCCCATTGTACTCATCACCTCCTCTGACCATTTGCCATCCGAGGCATTCTCATAAAGAAGGTCATCTTATAGCCCTAAGGATTTTAACGTCTGAAATGGTCTGTATCAAATGCTTTACGGAAATCCAAAACAGTAGAACACCCCTTTTTTTTTCTTTCTAACTTTTGCTTCTCCAATGATAACTCTTAAAGTAAATATCTGGTCTATTATGGAGAAGTTTTTCCCAAACCCGGCTTGGCCTTTAGCATTTTCCTCTGCATGTTCGTTGACAATCAGCTCTAAAGCAGTCCTATCTTGACATGGGACACCTATACACAAGTGCGAAGTTAAATTTCTTAGACATAGAGGCTAAATAAATATGCAAGAGCAGCAGGCACCAAATTCTAGTTTCATTGTCAATTAGGAACTTGTAGGAATATCCTTCTAGCTTCCAAAGTGTTAGGCAGAGACATTTAACCAATAAGCAGAGAAGGATTGGAATGTTTTCCTTGAAGCTTTTTGGGCTGAATAGGAGCAAGTTCCCTTTTTTGGTTCCAGACTCAATCTTGACTTTTTGGGAATTTGAAACCATTGTTGGCCAGTAAGATGAGTTAAATATATTTTGCTCAATTACTCAAGCTCAAGGTCTAGGGGCATACGTGAGCCAACAGTTCTTTTGTAGGTGGCGTTAATCCATGAACTAAATTTTTTTGAATCTATGAACTTATCAATCTTTTATCCTTGGTGCCAGCCTTCTTATATACAAACAGAAGATTCTTGGTAGCGATATGGCTTTCTTGTTGCAACACTCACTTGAACACAAATATTATTATGTCATGCTTTTGAATGCAGAACGTGTGTAGTTTCATTGTCAATTAGGAACTTGTAGGAATATCCTTCTAGCTTCTAAAGTGTTAGGCAGAGACATTTAACCAATAAGCAGAGAAGGATTGGAATGTTTTCTTTGAAGCTTTTTGGGCTGAATAGGAGCAAGTTCCCTTTTTTGGTTCCAGACTCAATCTTGACTTTTTGGGAATTTGAAACCATTGTTGGCCAGTAAGATGAGTTAAATATATTTTGCTCAATTACTCAAGCTCAAGGTCTAGGGGCATACGTGAGCCAACAGTTCTTTTGTAGGTGGCGTTAATCCATGAACTAAATTTTTTTGAATCTATGAACTTATCAATCTTTTATCCTTGGTGCCAGCCTTCTTATATACAAACAGAAGATTCTTGGTAGCGATATGGCTTTCTTGTTGCAACACTCACTTGAACACAAATATTATTATGTCATGCTTTTGAATGCAGAACGTGTGATTTGCTCTTGCCTTAGCATTTACTACCCGAAAGTAGGCAAGGAATACGAGTACATGGTTTATTAATACACCTTTATTTGCCAGGCGAAGGCCGACTGACGGAACACTACCTTTATTTGATGTGGCAATGTCACGGATCTTTGAGATACTATCAAAAGTTTCTGAGGCTCTTTTTCAGTTTACAAGCTCCTTAGATGAAGCTGATGCTGAGTTCTCTGAGTGCTTATGTGAAGCCATGGTCGCGCTGGGTTCACAAAACATACAATGCATTGCAATGGATGACATTAAGCTGAAAATTTACTACCAGCAGGTACAGATTTTGGATGATGTTCTGTATAATCTTGTAGATAGTTTGCGTTGGAATTATCAGAATATGTAGCATGTTAGGAGGGTTAAGTCTGATGATATAACTGGGTATCAAAAGCTTTGATTGAGGGAAGAGAGCTTTGATTGGGTCAGTTTGTCTTCGGCGACAAAGAACATTTTGAAAGCTTAAGTGTGTATTAGGAAGGGAAGAGGATATACTAGTTCAGATGTGAAATGTGCAAGTTGTATACATTTTGCAGCTTGGTGTGCCAGATGCATTCTTTTCTAGATTTTTCTACAATGTCAAATGGGTTATCTTACAGATGCTTCAGTTCTTCCAACATAAGAATTTCATTCTTCATTCACAAGCATTGCCACTCTGGCTGGTAAGTGGCTGCTCGTCAAATTTCTCTTTTTTCCCATAATATACAAAAACATTTTTGAATAATTCATTGTCTCGTTTGGCTATGACAGTCGTTATTGCGAGATAAATCGACCACTACAACTGACTCAACACTGCAGGTCGAGAAGGAGAGGAAGACCCATACATGTGTTCCGGTTGAAATATGTGCAGAACTCCTTGATATAGCGTCTCAGAAACTTATGAAAAAACGAGAAAGTAAGGACGATACTTCGGAGGAATTCACGAGCACCAGCGACTTCAGTCAATACCGTAGTAGGCTGGTATTTATCTATGTTTGTGTCTTCATATGCAGCAAGTCATGTGTGGAGTATACTCCTTGGTTCTTGCAATTCAAAAAGTGGATAGTTGGATTTTGTTAGTAAAAATTGTTGTGAGCCAATGTGAAAGTGGATCAGCGTGGTTTTTATGTTTCAATCGCATGAAGCTATAATCGTGAAATAGCGATCTTAAACCGATGATCTATTGATTCATGCATTTAAGTGTAGATCTGAAGTCAAAACATTTCCACACGCAATTTTGCATGATCAGCCATGTGGATTCAGAGGAATTCTTGGAATGTGCCACAGGGTCAATAAAATATTTCCGTCTTTTGAGTTTGCTGTCAATCAGATCCATTGAGCTCCAATGAGGATGCTTCATAATTTTTGGCAGATAGATTTGATCAGATTGATATCGCATCAACATCCCATTGCAACAATGGCAAAAGTAAGCTTTCATCTTGGTGCATCTTTGAAAGTTGCGAATCCTTTGAAGGCATCTACTCAGGTAACGAACCTTCATTCTGTTCTATTTCTAGGATATGATGCAAAAATAAATTGATTGTGTGGATTATGAATTAATTAGAGTGTAGTGTTATTGTAAGTGATGACTAGACACTAAATATATACCAATTCAAGAAGTTAGACACGTCATGCTTGGCATGATGTACTCTTGGACATATGTATAACGTATGATGTACGATATGTATCTGAAAGACGATATTTCATAGGCTTCTTTGTGGCTTCTTCTGCACTTGCAATCATCCAATGTCATTTATTACACCATTACAAGCCTTTTAAAGTATATAAGAGTAAGGTATCCAGCATTCTTCTTTTCTCATTAACATCATGTCGGCTATAAGAATGTTTAACACCTGTCCATCCTGTAGAAAATTGCCAACATCACTTATATTTTAGTGGCCTTCGAATAACTTTGATTGAAAAAATGTGTTGGCCAAGTGACAAGATTCAGCTAGATTGTATAAAGTCCTTTTTCCTAGCTAGTGCCTTTGCCTTAGTCAAGTTTATGAGCTCTCATAGTCTCTCTTTTACATGATAGATTACAAGGATTTACTTGATTAGCGAGACTAAATTTGGCAGTTGTACAAAATTTGTAAGATCAAGTTTTGAATCTATTTTTTGCATGTTTTTCGGTTCATATGCAAGTACAGTAACATAGACTGGTCTTCCTGTGTACCATATTTCTATCTAGAGTTCATTTAATTGTATATGTATAGGCATGCACATCGAGCAGGTTATGTTCTAATTTTAGATGCTTTTTCCTTGTACGTAGCCCAATTTTGAGTGAGTCCCAGGAGATTTACGTAAAAGGATCACTAGCTTCAGTAACTGTTAAATGGTCAAAGTAGAGCTTTCATTTTGGACATTTGGAAATAGAACTGGTTTTGGACATTTAAAATAAATTAGTTCTAATTGATTCTACCTTTCTGATTCCTTCATAACTGCTCGATTTCCAACATACCCACCCTTCTAAATCAAATGTTCGGGACCTGTGATTTTGGGATGACATGTCGGCTCAGTATTAGCTGTAATGTTTGTGGAAGACTCTTTGGATCTATGCCGTGTTTATAATAAAACCCTTTTAACCTAAATGCTTGGGACCTGTGATTTGGGATGGCATGTCTGCCCAATAATAGTTGTAACATTGTGAAAGATTCCTTGGGTCTATGGGACCAATTATTCCATGAGTTTGTCATGGCTAGTGTACAGTTTGGGCACAGAAAGAAAGAAAAACTAATTTAAATCTGTTGAGATTATTACGCGTCTGTAAAAGACCTGTTTCTAAATAGCAGCTTTAAATACAGAGATTCATCAAAGGCTCCTGATTGGAAAACAGAGTTGCATCCCTAAGTTCTTCCTAGTTTCTAATCCCAACTGACATTGCAGGAGCTCATACATTTGGAGTGCACAAGGGTGATGCTCGAGACAGTGACATTGTCAGTTTCTGATTCTGTAATGGCTACTCAGTTTGACTCACAGACAGAGTTCCAGACAATAATGGAGAGTATGTTAATGTGATCTCTCTAGCACACTTCCAAATTATTGTACGTCTACTGTTTTGGTCTATTTTAACGGACACTAAGATGTTCTTCTGATATATCAGGTTTATTGCATCTTTTGTTGTCAATTGAGTGGAAAGATCCTGCACTTATTGAACTTCATGGACAGCATTTTGACGCAATTGGACCGTATTTGAAGCATGCGCCATCTGCTATATTTCCTGTTCTTCAAAAACTATTTATCCTTTTGACATCGATGCCAATACAATTGAAAGTAAGTGATGAGCAAATTGCTCAATACTGTTTGTTTTTTGTGTTAGTACCTATTTGACGAGTGTCTTTTGTAGGAAGCTTCCTCTTTAAGTATTGGGAGAGTGAGGTTACAAGTCTGCACATCCTTTCTTCGTATCTCTAGGTCAGCAGGCATAACAATTCTGCCCCATATGGAGGTAATCTGTTCCTTAAGGTTTTGAATTTGAGATGAATTCGTATTTAGTCATTTTTATTGTAATCCAGGCAATTGCTGAGACCATGACAAATCTACAGCAGAAGGGTCTTCTTCTACGTGGTGAATATAATTTGCTTGGTGAAGCATTGCTTGTTGCCAGTATAGCAGCTGGGTAATTCTCCTTCATTTGATGATATTTGTCATTCGATAAGGGGGTATCAGGGAATGATTGACGTCCATGTTGCTTGTTTAAAGATGCAACTACACTGTTAGGATTGGTGCACAGGTAGAGCCGCTTTGTCAGTCATGGAAGCACATGAGCTTGTTAAATTTATCGCTACAACACCTACACCGTTAGAATTGGTGCACAGATAGAGCCGCTTTGTCCCACAGGTCATAGTGGGATGGTGATATATATCTTAACCGCTAACCAGTACTGTAATTAGTTTGGATGTTAATATTTAGAGTTGTCAATTAGTCAGCTTGCTTGTTAGCATTTATGACTAGGTAGTGCTTATGAATCTTATTCCACAGGAATTAAGGAGAGAGTCCATAAGAGAGCTGAGAGAGAGATTTTTTTCCTGGGTTGCTTTTGTGTCTCTGATGCATGCTGCCTAGTTTTTGCTTGGTTGTTGTAATAGTATCATAGGCTATTGGTTGAAGGA
>JAANSK020175661.1:0-14857 GCA_011763485.2 Isoetes engelmannii
CATATCCGTTATTGTGACCACATACGGGTGTAACCCTCGGTCTTGTTTTCCCGTAATTGGGAAAAATCACCCTTTAGGATCTGTCTTTTCCTTTCTTATGAACTTTTTAACCACAGTGAAAATTTGTACTTGTTTTTTTTTTGCACATCCTAGATGCAGTTTTTAGTACGCTCAATCAAGTCAGTTGACATTATTTTCAAAATTCTACGCTTGAAGCTCTAGAGAAGCCAAATTCTGATGAGATTCTGGTAAGAAAGTTACACAAGAACCAATTAG
Organism: Isoetes engelmannii; assembly: GCA_011763485.2. Taxonomy (NCBI): domain Eukaryota; kingdom Viridiplantae; phylum Streptophyta; class Lycopodiopsida; order Isoetales; family Isoetaceae; genus Isoetes; species Isoetes engelmannii. Next base: position 277 of record JAANSK020175661.1, read on the forward strand.
GAAGCCACTTTTAGAGACCATCAGTACCTTGCATTGATGCCTCTGTGCCTACCACCTATCATAATTGGAATGCAGTCGAAAATGAAGGATCATGTATATGAAGGACTTAGAAAAGAAGAATGTCATCTTTATGTACTCCATGTAATGTATAGGAACAACTACCTAGAAAGTATTTAGCAGAGGAAGACCCTAACTTATGTAGTTGGTAGATTTCCAATTATATCACAGTGTTGTTATAACATATGTATGTTTTTGTGCAGAATGCTTTGGAGAGATTGGCTCTAGTTGAACCTTGGGACCTTTGCAGTGAAGCAAAGGTTGAAAAGTGTAGAGCGATGAGGGATTTGAGAAGTTGTGGCAGGGTTGTGCAACATCATCTCATTTCTTGTGGCCATGCATGTTTATGCTTGGAATGTTGTCAACGATGTGAGGTTTGCCCAATATGTCATATGCCAGTGCCAACAACAGAACCCAAAGTGCGACTACGATTATATGAAGAGTGTGTTGCAGCAGGTTTAGTCCAGAATATTCATGCTTATGATGCAAGAGAAATGGAAAACGAAGGCAATTGGACAGAGGACATTGGTCGTCTATATTCATTATTTGACATTGCACTTGAGAACAATTTGGTCTCCCTTATCTGCCACTGTATCCTCAAAAGCATGATAAGCAGTTTATGAAGTTTCAAAGTTATCTGTGCTAGGATAGAAGTAGGTACATATTTAATCTTATTTATCATGGAGCTTTCAATCATTTCAGTTAGTTTGCATTGACAGATATAAAAATTTGTATGGGACTTATTGGTACTTGTTATGGTGAGGGGTGTCTATGATTATGTGTTGTAGAAGATTTGGAGATATTACATGTGTCTTTCCCATGCGTCGTCCCATGTCCAGTTGGATGCCGCCTAGTGGCGGGACGTTAAAAATGTTTCTTTCTTTCTTTCTTTCTTTCTTCAAGTGATTTTCTTTTTTCAAAAAGAAAAGAAGGAGAAGAGTAGAAAAGATTATAACATTTGTTTGCAAGCAAATGTTAAGCTGTCGATATTTCTCCTTCACTATTTTTCAGATGTTATTGATGTTTGCATGGATGAAGGGGCTGTCTCAAGTGATGCAGTTGTTTCAATGCTGCTAGATGGTACCATTGTGAAGGAGTGGTGCAAGAGGACATTTACCACCATTGCAAGAACCTTACAAAATATATGTATCCTTCTCTTTCTATAGTTTGGCTGTCGTGTATTTTTCTGTGTATGTGCTTGAAAGGTTTTTATATTTTGAGCAAAGCTTAAGCATGTGGCAGATAATGTGGTATTCAGCCAACCAAAAAATGTACCTGAGGTATTGGACCAACATGCACAACGACTTCAAGGGCTAACACATGTTTTAGAAACATTGGAAGCCCCATTAAGCTTGGGATCTGGACCTTTAATTGAATTACGACAGCTATTAGAATCTGTGCAAAGGGTTCTTCAGGTTTGAAGCAATTTTGTTTCCCTTCGTTTTGCAAATTCATTGTTTATGTGTTATTAGTTGAGTTGCTGATTTTGTATTTTGGAAAAGTGCAGCATTTGGAGGTCATGTCTTGGTGTTTGAGGCATCATTTTCTTGAGAAAATTAAGTGCAGCCATGCCAGCTTTGCAGAATGGAGAGCTAAATATAATGAGAGACAAGTAGCTGCAAGTGAACGGGCTTGGCCAGATTGTTGGGAAGCTTCGGGATGGAAGGGCACAAAGCCAGAGACTTCTTTGTTTATTGATGATGCCATGTCAAACCTTGACTTAGGTAATGCTGACTGTGGAGAGTACGGAAGGGAGCTTGGCATGCTGCGCCAGGAACAAGCTTCATTTTCTGGTTCTGTATCGAGAATAGAAGAGGAAATGCAGGTTGACAGGGTTCAGAATTGTTATCCACCTGAAAATGTACGAGTTGCTGTTGACATGCTTTTTCTTGAGGGAAGATCTGATCTCATCCTTGCAAAGAAAGCGATCGTATCCTTATCACTGTCTTTGCTCTTCTAAACTTTCTATTGATTTTCGTACTTCCTTATGTGACTGTAAAATTGATTGTTTCATAGCGTATTTATCATCTTGAAATGGTATCATTCAGTGGATAAGCCTGCTTGATATAAACTTTCCATTATCTCTTGCCAGGTTATGCTATGGTAGATGTCCTCCACAATGATAGTAAAAATAAAATGGTGCATTTTGGTTCTTTTAAAGCATACATTCGGGAGCAGCGAGATTGAAAATTTTACTTCCTGCGGAGTTAGAATGGGAGATAGTTACATTTCATTTAATTTCGGGAACTTTACTCTGGTAGTATACTGTATTGTGCATTTCAAGGGGAAAATTGCTTTTTCATTAACATGCTAGTTTCTCTACTACTTGTTTGATCGGCACTGGACAACTTTTGACACCGCATGGGAGAACATTATTGAGGATTATGCATGCACCTTCTCAATCCCAAGGCAAGTGAAGCTGGAGTCATTTATCTTCTATCTGTTAGATGAGAACACCGACAATGCGCTGCAGGTAGGTTTTTTGGATTTTACCCTTATGTTGTGCAGGATATTTTGTGACATGACCTTATTTTTTTGTAGAGAGCCTGTGATTTGCTTCCTGAAGTTGTTAGTCCATCAATACATCCAAACATTGCCCGTATTTTGTTGGAAAGAGAGAAGCCTGATGTTGCCCTATCAGTCCTGCGTTGCAGTGGATTAGATGGGTGGCTTGATTCTCCTGTCGAGAAGCCGCCTAAAACATTGGCAGTTCCTCTTTTCATTGCAGTTACAGCTGTGAGGGTCCGTCTTGAATGTGAGCTTCTGACAGAAGCATATTTATATCAAAAATCTTACTGGAAGAGGGTGAGAGCTGAGACCAACAAGCAAAGGCTCAATGGCAAAGATCAAGATGATTGGCAGCATGAAATGGGTACCATTGTAGGAGAATTTTGTTGGATGTGTATTAGAAAAGGTCAGTTGGAGCATATGATCAAACTTCCTTGGAACTTGGATGAAGAAAAGGTTATCAACAAGTGTCTCCTGGAGAAGGCAGCTCAGGATCCATGCTCCCCAGCGGGGAGTTTTTTAGTCATCTTCTATATCCAGGTACTTCTCTTTTGTACGTATTGCTTATATATCACAAGAATTGAGTATCATGGTGGCAATGCCATTTCATGTTACTACTCTGTTTGTCCCACACGTCAAACTACCTCATTTGACTTATCTTCACAATGGTACTTAGTTTAATCAATTTAATGCCATGATATTTAATATTTCACATAACTAGTCAGCAGCCTGTAGTGTAGCCTGTCCTCCTATCTCTGCAGCAGCGGAAGCACCTAGAGGAGAATTTGTTGTGTTTCTAGTCAGTAATGACCGATTTCCAGTATATCTAAATATCCGTTGACTCCAGCGTAATAGTAGCTACTTGTTCTTCCACTGCCATAGTGTAGATAGCACAGGTAGGCTATAGATATCCAGCACGATAATGTTTATTGGAAGATTAAAGCTGAATGGAATCCAGAAAAGATTGAGATAAAAGTCATAATATTTATATATAACATGCTTTGCAATCTTGTGCATTGTTTTGTGCTTTCTTCCATGGTTGGATCAGATGTTTTGCAAAAGGTTCTTAAGGCAATGAAAGATACCAAGTTATTGAATCAAAATAGTATCACTTTATGGATAAACTCCATAAACTGGTTATTAGCATTCTTATAGTTCATTGGTAAGAATGATGTTTCTAATGCTGTTGTGTGCTCTGTTTTCTACTATGCAGCGATGTCGTTATCTGGAAGCCGATTCTGTGCATCAGAAAGTTTGCCATTTGGAAAATCAGTTTTGTGTAAACTGCCCTGAGGAGGAAAGAGTTTTGCAGGTTAAAAGAGCACATGAGTATAGAACAAGCCTAATAGTGAGTAGTACTTAATTTTTCTACCTTTATTGTGTCAAAATATATATTATTTGCTCATTCTCTGCTTTTTCTCTTGCACATGAGCAGAGAAGTAGCGCATAATGTTTTTACCTTATTACATATCAGATTTTATGTTTGCTCATTCTCTGCTTACCTTTTTTTCAGGAGAAATTTCTTACATTATTACCTGAAGTTGAACGACAGGAACGTGGCAGAACCAATTCCAGTTTCTTGAATGGCATTTCGGACATTTATGGATATCCTGGCCACATCGAAATGGAGGGTCCGAGATCATCATTGCCGAACACTATAGAACAAAATATACCACTGGTTGCCCGAGCTGAAAACAGCACAATACCGTCACCCTTGCTTGTACATCATCCTTCAGAATCTACCAAGGCTGTTAAAAGGTCCGGTCTTTCTCACAAGGGGAGTAATGGTTCTGTAATCAGGCGAAATGGGTTTGAGGAACTATCCATGGGCCATGGAAAATCTATTGAAACACAGAGCATTGTCCAAATGAACTCTCCTTGGTTGGAGAGGTCAAGCCCACCAAGGAAATATAAGAGTCCTGGACTAAGTCCATTGCTAGGCCGCAGGTTAAGATATGAGGTTGATAGTGTGAAATTCTGATCGGACTCGGTTTTTCTCTAATGGAGGTACTCTTTTCCATATTGGGATCGTCTGTTTCAAGATTTTTCAGCAAGGTAAAGCCATGTATGTTCCTTTTTTCTGTGCCTAATATTGTGTTGCATATAAAACTCTACATTTCAAGTATCCTGGTTGCAGGTGCAAAAATGAAATGTGAACATACAGACAGGTCAATGCTGTACAGAAATGATGTCAAATATCACCAGGGCCTGTTATATGCTGCAACATGATTTGTTTGCAATGGAAGATGGCTTCCAACACACGTCTGAGAATTGTACCATTACCCTCTTAGGGGGTTGTATCACTCTATCAAAATTTGTTACCATGCTATCGTGAATGGGAAGTATGCCTTTTCCATTTTCAATCTGGTTTATTTGACGAAATATACCATTCACAGGTGGTTGTATGATATTAGCATGTTGCTCTTTGGTTGTGGAGGATGTTGCTAGGTGGGAGAGCTTTTCTGAGGACTTGTTACAGGTGTATGCAGTTTACTGAAGTCATATGCAGTAGAAAAGTGTGCCCTGCATCCCCTACTAACCTGTATATAACATGTAAGTTGAAGTTTGTTACCTTGGACTTGGACACACCAGGTTGCATACTTGTTCAGGACTAAGGTTGGCTATTATGTATTTTCAACAGTGAATCATCTGATAATCAAAATGAGTTAACATTTTTCTGTCATGGTATTATGCGGCATCAATGACTATTCTGATCCTTTCATATCACCAAGCCTGAACTTTCTTCAGTTCTTGACTGAGCAATGATGCTTGCCCTGTTATATCCTAGAGTTCAAAACCACTTTGATTTCATACTCTGATATGAGGGCATATCTCCATTAGCCCGATTCTGCAGCTCGTGGCAAAGTTAGGCATAAAAATGATCCTTCCATTGCCCTGGACAGACAGAGCTTTGCCTACATGGCACAGCCAGGACCTCAATGCTTCGCGATAGCATCTCGCTCTGTCTGGCTGTCTTTTCTTGCGCTGTTTTGTCTTGTGCTAATCTTGTTCTTGATCTGTGCTATCAGAATTGAGCCGGCTGATGGCAAGGGAAGGAAACTGCGACAATCTGGTAATTGGGATGTGCCCTGAGTGCCCTCACGAGGTGTTTAGATATTCTCTTGCATTGTGAGTGCAATAGATTATCCTAGTATTATTCTTAAGGGCGAGTACAATGGCTCCAGATGCTGATCCAATGGATGTTATCGAGGCGTATGAATGAGTGGGAGTATATGGCTGCGAGTATGATTGCAACATCTAAGGAGTGAAATGCTAATTCCCCTTTACCAGCAGGCTTTTCCAATCTTGAACGTCCTTTGCACACCTGAGCGTTGGGTGTCTTGAGTGTAGAATCGGATTCAGGTTTGGATGCTAATAATCTTGGTATGGATGTTGATAATCTTGCTTTGGGTCTAATAGTCTTGCAATGGCTGCTGATAAAGTCTGCTGTGGGTCTTCATAATCTAGGCTGCTGATAAGCTTCGTTCATCATCCTTGGTGTTCTTGTTTGTCCTCGTCCGCTCTCCACTTATGTCAGCCCCATTTATCAGACCATTTATAAGATGTAATGGGCTCGCAGGGGAGGTGAACCCTTCTTAACCGGCAGGCTTCTGGATCAAGCCATTCCTGGCCGTTGATCCATGCCCTGTGATAGCGCATAACATGCAAGAAAGCTCTTGGGAGGGGTGGCGATGTACACGATTCAGCTCCCGAACCTCTGATAAACAAGCATCAAGCTTCCGAACCTCTGATAACCGAGCAGCAGCAACCCGAACCTCCGATAAACAAGCTACAACATGCCGAACCTGTGATAATCCAGCTATGGATGAGGACTCTTTGCCTGCACGGTTAAAGGGGATAAACACCCCAGCTCGCCCATTACCTCAGATAAACGGGCTTGCCCCTCCGGGCTCGCCCATTTATTTGAGGTAATGGTATCCCCTGCTTCATGTAGGCAGTTTATTACACTTCGTTTGAGATGGGCATGTGAGCCCAAATGGACGGAAGCTCACCAACTTTCTTTAACACACTGCCCATTAGGGTTTTTATGGCTAAAACAGCCATAACGCCTTAGGTTGTTATCAAGGCGTTATCATGAAGCCCCATAACGTCATTATCACGAAGCCTCGTAACACCCTCGGAGCAGGGTAGAAGGGAGATAACACCCTGGCCTTCGAATGTTAATGGGAATAAAATTTTTGGGCAACATGGCCAGAGGTCCCACCCAATCTAAGGTGGTCTGTGGCCATGGCCATATTGCCCAAGAATTTTATTTCCATTAACATTCGAAGGCGAGGGCGTTATCTACTCCATGCAATTACCAATTTTTTGTTCCCTCTTTTCTCTCTTCTCCCCCCCCCCCTTTCTTTTTCGAGGGCGTTATCTACTCCATGCAATTACCAATTTTTTGTTCCCTCTTTTCTCTCTTCTCCCCCCTTTCTTTTTCCAATAAATCTAATTATACAAAGATGGCTCCATGCAATTGCCAATTTTTTGTTCCCGCCCCCTTTCTTTTTTCAATAAATCTAATTATACAAAGATGGTATGTGGATTCGAAATTATTGGGTGTATCCCAAGTTTGTGCCTGGGCGTATCCTAGAGGCCGCAAGGCTGTTTGAATATGGATCCTGCGGGAGTAGGTCCGAATTTGCGACTGGGCGTATCACAGGGGCCGCAAGGCCTTTTGAAGCAGTAAGTTCGGGATCGTCGTGCTGTGGGAGATTGGTGACATCTCTCAGGTGTCGCTTCCAGTACCCGCGCGTGTTGCAGGGGTTGTTATACGCGGGGGGATTTTTGTGGGTCCCGGCTCTGGGAGTACCTGCGAAAAAGAGGGTTTAGAGGCCCGTTTGTGGCCTCCCCCTGTAGTAGCAGGTATGAAAGGAGTGCAGGGGTCTGCTATGGGTGGTGGGAATGGCCATCCCCCCAACCTTCGATAAAAAAAAAGAAAAAAAAGAAAGAAGAGATGGTATGTGGTGCCTGGCATTGCAAGGCACCGCATTTGTTATGATAGTTATGGCATAGCACGATGATATCACATTTGAATACCCACTTGAGTATTAAAATTAGGATATAATACAGTGGATTCATATGCCGAAATTCCTTGGATTTTGGTGTTAGTAGTGTAGCATTTAAACATCTTAGAGTAAATGCAAATTATGCCAATAGTTTTTCATGATCGAGCAACATTTAACATTATGATCGAGAGACATTTAACATTCTGATAATACTCAAGAATGGCAATGATATGATGTAAAAAGAGGCGAGAGACATTTAACATTCTGATAATACTCAAGAATGACAATGATATGATGTAAAAAGAGGCACTATATTTTTGTAAAGTGCCCCACAAACGTAAAAGTGCCAGAGCCAGGGTTACAATTGTTAGGAGGGCATATGGCTTGGAGACATGATATTTTGGGGTTCTTTGGCAAAAAGCTGGGGTAGGCATGGCATGGAGCCCTGGACTGTTGGAGCTGTTCCAATAAGAGCTTATTCTTTTGGCGTGGGATTGTTTTTGGTTTATGCTTGCTTTTGCTATGGACACTGCTCCAGCATGTGCCCTGTGCTTTGCCAATTTGTGTTTTGGTCCTTGAACATGCCGGTCCCCTTGTCTGATGAGGGGTTCTGCAGCGATTTCGTTCCATGTGATGGAATGCACATATTGGATTTCTGGTTTATTTGCTAGTCTTTGGGATGTGGTTCTTGTGTTTAAAGTTTTTTTTATTGTAGATGGGTTTCCAGAGGTAGAGAGCCCTGTGGATCCTGATCCTGTGGAAATTCCAAGGCCAATTACTCCCACTGGTTACAGATTAGCCTTGTCTGAGCCAGTTGATCAAGTTAATCCCCTTAGCCAAGCCCATAGTTTTCCAGTGCATGTCACTCCAGAGCTTGACGTGCGAATATTGGAGATCGAAGAGCTTTTGAATGTGGATGTTCTCTGTGGCAGATTGTCTTCCTTTGTTGGCCAGCTTTCTGACACGATGAGCAACATTAATGGTTGCGTAGATCTGTGAAAAATCCAGAGGAATAAGGAGCTCGCCATAGCCACATCATAAATCCAAGACGCCATACCCTCTAACCATTCAGGCAAAATTCTGCCATAGCCATTAGTTCAAGCAAAACGTTTTCCGTTCCGCTACACAGGCCCGCATTCCATCGCGCATATCCTTCCTCTGCCCCCTTAAAAACTGTTAGAATGGGTATAGAAGAGATGAACTGCTAGATTGGATATTCATGACCCCTAATATAGATCGACGGCAGCCAAACCAACTTGTACACTGCCTAACACAGGTATTGAAATGATATGAACCATCTAAACCAGGTTTCAAGATCAATCTCCACTGTCCAGGCCAAAATCTCAATATCGGTCCACCTCTCAAAGGGTATGCCCTTCGGGCAACCCAAAAAATTTGGTAGCTTTTTCCAGCGGGTTTTGTTCAGCTGCCAAGCTTTGGCTATGAACCGCTGCCCTTGTCCTTGTTTGATGCATTGATCTCTGCATTGCTCGTGGCTCTATTTTTGCTTTGTTACAAAAGCTACCCACTGCACTTATGAATAGAAAACAAGACATTCATGATTCTTAATTGGTTCTGATGACTGATTCTTGCAGAAGAAAGACCAGGCTCGAAATTGCGAGCTTGCTGCTATAGACATCAATCAGGCTCGAAATTGTGGGCTTGCTGCTATGGACATCAATCCCTTTTTTCAATAAACCATCCAAGACGCGATAACGCCCCAACTCTCCCTGAAGCACACCTAGATCCGCTTCCACATTTGGTTCTCTGCCTTGGTTCACATTTGATTTATGTGAATGCCTTGGAGCAGGTCCTAAATATAATGGCTAGGCTCCAAGATTAATTAGAGGTTACTTGGACTAAATGTTCTTTGCCTTTTTCTATTTGGGTGGATCGTTGCAAATTTTTTCTGCTCAGTTTGCTCTAGTTTTGCTTCATTTGAAGAGCCTACTTTATTTCAAATGCTTGAGCTTCTTTTGATTTCAGTTTTTCATTTTTCTTTACCCCAATGTTTTGTGGCAAAGGAATTCCACGATCAGACCTCTGTTGCATAGGAAAGTATGAATTCATCTGACAAAGGCTTCACTTCAAATTCAAGTTACTAGAAACATCTGACTCACGAATCACTATATTGAAAAAAATGCAAACATTTAAAAAGAGGCAAAGACTCCTAACAAGAAAGTAAGGACTTGCAAGATGTCTTTTAAAGTAATTTTTTCTTTTTCCTTCCCCTCTTTTTTTTTATCGTGAATTGGAGGGAGGGATGGCCATGGCCCCCCCCCCCCCCCCCCCCCCCCCCCCCCCCCCCCACCCACCCACCCGTAGCTGATGAGCAAACCCCTTTCACAACCTGCTACTATAGGAGAAAGCCTGAAGAATGGCCTCTACACTCACTTCTTCACAGGCACTACTGGGGGTCACATGGGGTCCTGCAGAATCCAGTCTGCCACAGCGAGAAGCATATGCATACTACCCACGTGATGGGCCACAACTTGCAAATGCAAGCGATAACGCTTAGCAAATGAACCCGTTCCCCCAGGATCACCAAATAGAGGCATTGTTGTTCACGGCAAATATCCAAAACCTGGGCCTTCGCAAGGCACCCTAGGACAGACTAGAGAAGGAATCCTCGCCTATCACATCGCGCTTAGCAAATGAACCCGTTTCCCCAGGATCACCAAATAGAGGCACCATTGTTCACGACAAATATCCAAAATCTGGGCCTGCGCAAGGCACCCTAGGACAGACTAGAGAAGGAATCCTTGCCTATCACAGCTCTAGGCTGCTCCTACTCACTACTACAAAAGGGGGGTGTTTGCGATGTCCTAGCAAAGTAATGAGGACGTCAAACCTCGCATGCACACGTTTTAATAATGTTTCCCCCTCGTTGCAAACGGCATCGTGTGGTTTGGTTGCAGCATGACGTTACGCTGCATGTGCAACGTATTAGCGATTTCATAGATGTCCCAAATACATATATAGAATATGTCATTATGACGTTTTAGAAACGTCACTTATACATTGCTGATATGTACATCATAAATGCGACCAGAATATTTTTTCATAGACTCGAACCCCTAACCTTTGGTTAACAAACATGTCAACACCCCATAACTCGTAATCACATTTATTTTATATTTATTATTTAAGTCACAATGAGACGTTGCAATTGCGACGTCCCACGTTGTAATGACGCCGCGCTTGTGATGTGACATGTCGCTAGTGCGATGTGGCACCGTGCTATGTAGGATGCCATTGCGGCATCTGACCCAATGTTCAAACTGAGACATGGGACGTTCTATTTGTGGCATCGTTTGATTTTTGTGCAACATCATAGGAACGTAATCACGTCTGACCCTGCGTTTCAACAACGACATGGGACGTCACACATGCGACGTCGTTTGAATTTCATGCACATCGTTTGAATTTTGCACGCCGTCATTAGAACGCGCGGAATTTTTACGACGTGGATGTTTGAAAACGTCGCAAACAACCCATTTTCTAATAGTGACTGGAACGGGATCCATACCTCAACCTGTCAGACTCCTCCCGAGGCACCAGAAGGGGTAAGAATAGAATAGAATAGAATAACATTTTTATCATCCACGGAGGCCAATTGGCCTATGGGACCTGTACAAAGAGAAACAGCACGCGCATTACAGCCCGGGTGAAAAAACCCCCTTGGGGGAAAAATCGTGGCAGCAATGAGCTTACTAGTATACCAGACATGGGGATGCAATCACAAGCTAGTAGGATAAAGCCGATGCCTTTCGGCCATGACCTCTTGGAGATACAATCCAGGAGTTTCTACCGCCTCGGTGTTCAGCAAGAGAGGTCCATAAAAATTAGAGATGTATAAAATCCTATTGTATCCCCTTAACTTATTCCTAACACTGCTTGCTAGACCTAGATACTAATACAACAATCTTGCTAGACCATCCTGTCCCTCACCCCCGCCCCATACGCCTTCGCTCAACTCCTTACATGTGATGCCCATCACGTCGTATACGGTGCCCGCCGTATACTCCGCAAGACTTTCTCCATCCAATAGTTTCCTCCATCAAATGGGCCCTCCATCAGACTCGAGGCTGGAATGGCCAGACCTACGAGCTGAGGAACGAAGGTGTCATCCTACCCTTCCTTATTGGATTTCTACATCAGTGGAAGCATAAACATATGATAAGCACAACATCATATAACATAATAATAGAACTACCACAAAAGGTAGTGTGATCCATCTAATCAACGTATCCATAGCCATGCATCTAACACATGCTAACATCATAGGGAGGCTCCTACCCTAGCTCAGACTTATAGGGGACGTTGATTGACGTACGGGCTCTCAAATAGATCAGACCGAGTTATCACAATGAATTGGGCTGGCATATAGACAATGGCTAGGGTTGACCACTCCATCCGCCCCTCTTGTGCATACTATGCAGATAGGCTGGAACGAGCTCTATGGTGATTGTATCCTTCTAGATACGTAATCTCATGGTGTCACCCAATGAAACTAGTCCAAATTGCATCTCCCTGGTCCGATGAGGCAGGAGAAGACAAGTCCCCTCCTGAGATATGATGGATCTATGGGTGACTAGAGGATCGCGACAACACATGTCCTTCCTCGACTTACTCCTCTAATGCCTAGCCAGGACGACACTTGCTAACTCGGCGAGTCAGGGCGACACCTAAACCCAGAGAGTGTCGAACCCCATACTTATCCCATACGAACTGACCAAATATAAGCCTAATCTGATACGAGGACTCCTGTAGCCTTGCTCAGCAGGGTGCTACCCTCCATTTGTCATCGTATCCCATTGTCTGGCCAGTGTGGGAATTGGGCTTCCTGTGTTGGAGTTGGGCTTCCACTGGCCAAGCTGGTGTTCAATCACCCCATAGTTCCCCCAGCCAGGTGGGCTCTATGCACATGCCGAATAATAATCATCATCACATCACATAACTTAATAATCAAGAGAATAATCATCTAATCCTAATCATACATTTAACTTATAGTTTGGGTTCATTGATTAAGGCTCATGATTGAGTCTAAGGCTCTAGGATAGCTCTACTGGAAATACATGTAGCCGCACAAGTTCATACAAAATTCAACATAATTAAGAGTATTAAGTTCTAAACAAAATGCTAAGAACTCCTATTTATGTCCTGACACACTCTTCTGCATGTTGCCTTCTTCACTTAATGGCCTGCACGAGCACATCACGTTAGTTTAATTAATAATTTTGTGGTTTTAAGGGTCCAACCCCTATTAAATTTACATTATCTTATCTTAATTTATATGCGTGTAACATTCTTAACTATGCACCTAGCCTAGCCTAGGACACATACATGTTTATTTAACCTATAGACATTAAATCATATCGTAAGAAACATAACCACGATTCTGTTATTTTGCATTTATTCCACGATCATTTTTTTTAACTCGTGCTTTTAGCCTATGTTTTGATTAAGAAACCTTTTTTTTTTTGAATATGAATTGGTGGCAATATTGCATCACTTATTATGTGTGCTAAAAATTAGAGACAAAAACCATTGCAAAAAGTAGAGTGTATACTAGAAAGAACCAAGAGTTTAACAGTTTTGCATCAAAAAATATCGTTTATATTCATATAAGTTACATACATGTACAAGATATATGATATAAATATGATTACATTTTCATTGACAATAATTTTTTACAACCAAATCATAGTCTGCAACGCTTGCTTTTTACAAATCTGGTCTGTTGCTTAGAAAAGCAGGCACTGTGGGGGCTGATATTAGAGAATCAAACATTTGGAGTGTTTCTGCTGACACCCAATTCTCTTCATCTTCATCATTCGGTTGCCATGTCGAAGGATTTATGCTGCTGTTTATATTCAAGCAACACTTGATTGGGTCATCGCCCACCAAACATATCTGCTCTTCCTAAAATCCTTCTATTAGCTCCAAGGCCTCATGGTGTTTTTGATGAAGATATCCTTTACCCCACGTTTGGGTCGACGAACTTGATCTAAATTTATGTGGAAGTCAAACGCCTTCAACTCAGGAACAACCATATACCAATGCTTGCTTTGCTTTAACAATATCTGAACACTAGGTCTTGGGTACACCCATTTGGTCTTTGTCTTTAGAACCCTTGCAGGAAAAGGAGGAACATCACGGTAGTCTGCTTTGGAGGAGGTCTTCAAAAGAACTCCATTTAGGTCGAAGAGGATTAGTTTTTTGTTATTCGAAGTGGTTTCTTTTCTGCACAATGCACAGTTGAAGTTAACATTCAAAAAAGAAATTGACCTTGAAACATATTGTAACTATATCTTGAAAATTCAAATTTAACGTTTTCACGCTACACGCGAGACTTCCAAAGTGACTGAGTCCTCTCAAAGGACTATCACTGTATTTCGGGCGGCACAAGCATACGACATGCATATCAGAAAATTTAGAGATTATGCACTTTAGTTGTTGCTGACTGATTTCTCTTTTCAAGTTTGAAAAATTGTGATCAGTCTAGTTACAATTAACAGTAACAAGCATCCAACAAGAAAATGCGAAATGCCGAAGAAACAAAAGAAATTGTAGAATGAAGTTTGTACTAAGCACTTGACGGTTATGGGGGCCAGCAAAGGCAGTGGAAATAAGCACTTCACATGCAAGTTTTGCGGTATTTCTTCCACTGGCGTAATCATAAAGCTAGAAGCACACCTTGCAAGTATTGGAGGCCATGGAATTAAAGGGAATGTCTAGTTGGATTAAGACAAAAGATAAGAGAAGCTAATGCAAAGAAGGGATGGCTTGAGGAAGATTCCTCAACAAGGTCAAACTTGCAACAACAAAATGCACCACACTTCCATCTCCTCCACCTGTAAGCTCTTCTTTAAATGTTTCTTTACCTCCTCGTGCCTTTGTAAGTCCAACAACTCCAGCAACAAAGAGAGCTAGAGATGATGCTGGTTGTTCATTCGTTTCTTTTATTGAGGAGGAGGAAGAGGAGGTTTTATTGAGGA
>JAANSK020175772.1:0-14857 GCA_011763485.2 Isoetes engelmannii
TATGTGTATGTGCATAGATTACCATGCTCTTAACAAGGCAACAATAAAGGATAGATATCCTTCACCACAAGTTTTTGAATCGGCTAGGTGGTGCTAAATGGTTCACCAAAATTGATCTAAGAAGTGGATAGCATCAAATTAAAATCCATGAAGGTGATGAACCAAAGACTGCTTTTAGGACTCATCAAGGTCATTATGAGGCCTTGGTTATGCCTTTTGGTCTCATTAATGATTCGGCTACATTATGAGGTTAATTAATCGAGTATTTGCAGATTATTTGAATAAATCAGTTGAAGTATTCATGGATGACATATTTGTGTACCGAATTCATTGAAAGAGCACTTTCAGCACCTAGAACAAGTGCTTAAAGTGTTGAGAATTAATAAGTTGTATGCCAAAGATTCTAAGTGTGATTGCCTCAAGCAAAGGGTTGCTTACTTGGGCCACATCTTGTCGGGGGAGGGAGTGCCTCCAGACCCTAGCAAGGTACAAGCAGTACAAGATTGGGCTCAACTTGAGAATCTTCATGAGTTGAGAAGTTTTCTTGGGTTGGCTACCTATTACCGAAAATTTGTGCCTAAGTTTTTAAAGGTAGTAGCTCCACTCACGGATCTTTTGAGGAAAGATCAAGGGTCGGGCTCAACAAAAGGCCTTTGAGAGATTCAAAAGTCTTTTGGTGAGTACTCCAGTACTAAAGTACCTAACCTCAATGAGTCATTTGAGGTACACACAAATGCTTGTGGGCAACTTCTAGGAGCGGTGCTTATGCAGCAAGGTCGTGTTATTGCATATGAAAGCCGTAAGCTTAATCAAGCAGAACGGATTATGCTACTTATGAGCAAGAACTGTTGGCTATATATAGTTCATGCGTTGAAGACTTGGTGGCATTACTTGAGATGTGGTACCAACAAGGAGCCTCGTAAGTTCATGGTTTATACTGACCACAAGCCTTTGAGATTCTTGCAAAGCCAAGCTAAGATTAGCTCTAGAGAAGGTAGGTGGCTTGAATATTTGTATGAGTTCCATTTTAATATTCAGCATACTCCTAGAAAGAATAATCCAGTTGCTGGTGCTTTATCTAGAATAAAGTATTTAAATACTTTGATGGTAGGGAAGAGTGATATCTTTCAAAGCGTTAAGGAGGCATATCAAGAAGATAAGCAACAACCCACAGTAACCAAGTCTGAGGATTAGTGAACTGAACAAGATGGGTTGTACTTTTACAAGGCAAGGGTTTATGTATCGTTGCATGCTAATCCTTGAGAGATGATATTGAGTGATCATCATGAAACCCCGCAAGCTGTGCATGGGAGAGTGGAAGACCTATGAGTTGGTCAAGCGCCACTACTATTGGCCAGACATGAAAGATCAAGTCAAGGAGTTGGTTTCTCATTGCTTGACATGCCAAGCTGTTAAAGCTGATCATGATTGTACTCTGGGAATATTGTAGCCTATACCCATACCATTCCAAAGATGGGAGTGTAGCAAAGGACTGTAAGGCAAAACCTTTTGGCATTTGCCTAGGACTGTAAGGCAAAACACTCAAGTATGGGTAATTGTAGACTGTCTAACTAAGTACGCCAAATTTGTGCCCTTATGGTCCTGATGTAGCAAATGCATATGAGATATGTTTTTTCTACTTTTGGTTTGTTGTTATCTATCATAAGTGATAGGGACACCAAGTTTACGGGTCACTTTTGGAAGCACTTTATGAAAGGTCTCAAAGTATGATTGAGAATGCGTAGTGGTAACCACCCACAAACGGATGGACAAACTGAGCGAATCAACATGACCTTGGAGGATATGTTGAGAAGTTTGTGCACGTGCATCAGACTCGATGACAGGAGTATTTGCGTTATCTTGAGTTTGTGTACAACAATAGCCATCATACGGTATCAAGATGACTCCCTTTGTTGCTATGATGGGGCAGAATCCTAGAACTTATGCCGATATGCATAAGTATCTGAAGATGGATGTTGTTGTAAATATGTTGGATGACATGAATGCAATTTTGCTTTCAGTGTCGTCAAAACTTGCGTAGAACACAAGATCGCGCTCAAGTTTATGCGAATAAGCGTAGATGTGATGTTACCTATGGATTGTGTATCCTTCATCGTTACGAATCAACACCCTTAAACTGTTGGTTAAAGGGCGAGTGCCTAAGTTAACCACGAGATATGCTGGTCCTTTTAAGATTGTTAAAAGGCTAGGTACCACAACATATAAGTTGGTGTTACCACAGGATATTGAAATCCATCCTATATTTCATGTAAGCCAGCTTAAGCGTGCTATGTTAGATACAGATAATGTTGTTAGTCCTGAGAGTATACCGCTAATATTGAATTCTGATGTAATACCCGAACGGATTCTAGATACTCGCGTTTGCCAGTTGCGCAATAAAGATATTCGTGAATATTTGGTCTTGTGGCAAGGCCAGTCTCTCGTGGAGCCACTTGGGAGACGGATGAGTTTGTGCAACGTTTTCCTCATATAAAACTCTAGATCTTGAGGACAAGGTCCTAAGGGGAGGGGAGGAATTGTTATAGTCCAAGGTGCAAATCGCGTTTGCAAACCTTTGGGATGTGCAGTTGGCCTTGGCAATGCCACTGGGTGGCATGGGAACGTTCCGAGCGTCAGTTACTGCCTAGGGGCAGCGTTGGGTTATTTTCATGTGGCCTTTGTTTCGTATGCTAATTGGCATTTAAATGTAAATGTTAAAGTTGTATTATTGCTATTTCTTTTGCTAAACCTTTGGAAGGTGTTGGTCGAGCCAAATAAAAGGGATATTTTCCCTGATAGGTTGCGAACGGGCTTGTTATCTCCGGATCAGGCCAGATCTAATGTTAGGCGGCCTATCTTAGGCCAAGGAAGCCTTTAATCTTCCTAAATTTAGTTCCCTTGGATTATCAAGGGAACCTTTTGTTCCAGACCTGATTATCTCTTATTTCTTCTGAAAAGTGGCTTGGGGTCAGTTTCGACCTCTTTCGGAATAGTTGCCAATTTTCCCTGCAAGTTTGGAGCTTTTTCCATTGTTCTTGTGTTTTCGCTCATTCTTCAGCAATATTGCAGTAGTAGCAGTACTAGTCCTTGCCTGAGAATTATCTGATGCTGGGCTTCATTTTAATTTTGAGAATTAGAACGATTGTGCGTGGGGAGTTCAAGGAACTCATGGTTGAGGGGAACTCAGGGAGTTCAAGGTAGCATAATCATTTATGGGTCATTGTTGTAAGGTTCAATATGGGGCGTGGATGTGTAGTATATGGCATTGCCGAGTATGATGCCAGATTGGCGGTGAATATCTTTTTGAAAAGAAAAAAAATCTTGCCATTTCCTAAGGTGTCGATGGAACATACGGTTTGAAGCAACAAAAAAGCGCAAAAAAAAAAGAAAAAAAAGAAAAAAAAGAGAGAGAACCCGAAATTGTCAATGGTCAGCATGGCCCCTGCGCTAAGCTCCTGTTACTTGGTTTGTGAGGCTCTAGCAGCCTTTTAGGCCATCAAATCTGCTTGCAAAGGAGCCAATCCGACCTACACGCGATCGAATCTCCACTTTCTCCCGGGCCTCAGAAAGAACCCCATTTCAACAGCCGATTTTGCAGACTGTTTTTGTTGTGGCAGCCACTTAACAGATCAAGGACTTGCCTCACACATGCAAGGTGACCTATACACAGCCATGAAAGCAAGCTATGAAAACAACCTGGCTGAAGAAAAAATAAAACTAATAAGCCAATTCAAACAACAGTGCTACCTGCTGGTATTTGAGAAGAGAACCCTGCCTACGTCACCATCAAGCCAGCATTTACTTTTTCATATAATAAAAAAAGAGGTAGGCCGGATTTCGCAGAGCAACACATCAAGTCAGGGAGGACTCAACAAGGGCTTCAAAGTCGAGGCTGTTTTTCTACTGAATCCACCGAGGATATAGATAGGTCCATTTTTTACGGTAGAAGCTTCAAAGATAGCTTTTATTTTCAGCACTGGAGCTCCGGCTATGGCGGGGCCAGAATGATAAGATTTTAGGACAACAAAAATGGTTGATGAGAGTTCAGAACCGCAGCTGCTCCTATGTTACATATGCCGGCTTAATCAGTCTTTCAGAGATTTTTGCTTAACCACTGCGAAGCTCCTCGATGTGCATCTATCGCAAAAGGGCATGCTGTCACTATTTGAAATAAAAAAAAGGGGCTTATGTGCACAATCCGCCCTGCTCTGCACAATCCGCCCCTCTCTGCTCTGCACAATCTACCCCTCTGCACAATTCGCCCCTGCTGCTCTCAAAGAAATTAAAGACCGAAAATAGAAACGATGTGACATCTTATCTATCCACAGCACACAAAAATAGAAATGACCTTCAAATGGAAATAAGCTGCTCAAACATGGCAAAATATACGGTTTTGCATACAATACAACACCAAAATTATAGTCCTAACCATTGCATGAAGCTCCTCCTACAATACAAAACTCAATATTGCAAGTTTATTGTACCTACTTTAGTAGGTTGTGACAATATGTTTAACTTGAAATGAGAGGAGGATTAAAAGAGTTGAGATCGACATATGTTGCTCTTGAGATGAGAATTGCGTAAATGCCATCAAAACATATACACATGATGTCATCTGATATCGTAGGACCAAAAAAATGTCTCAATATCATAAAGTAGTTATAAGCTTCTTTGGGAGCTAGGATTTGTAGGGTCTCCAAGTTCTACATGTTGATATTAGCTTTTCGGAAAGGCACCAATTAAGTACAATAGAAGTCTTCAAATACGATCTTTTCGAAAAGGCACCAATTAAGTACAATAGAATTCTTCAAATATGATCTTTTCGAAAAGGCACCAATTAAGTACAAGTCTTCAAATATGAACTTGTTCCTGGGAGACGAGAGATTACTCTACAACGAGGACTTTTTAGATGGAGCTAGTACAGATTTAATAAACCCCTAAACCATGAAGCAAAAAATCCTATAAAGGTTTTTAGATAAGCCTCTACAGGTTAGAAAGTGAAGAGGGCTCTCAAACATTCTTAAATAATCTAATGCTATCAACCTATATTGTTATTCGATAACGTGTGCAATTTGTTTTATTAAGATAATTTCTAACCCAATCACATGTTGAATATCAAATGCCACCGACTTGTACAAACGTTTAAGGACGTGAATGTGTAGATCACTTGAGGACTATAGGTTGCATAATATTAGGTTTACCGTGAATGACGGTAAAGTTGGATATGTTTGAATACAATAGTATCTTGTTTGGTTGATATAGCAATTGCAGGTAAGCTTCTTAAACACATACATATCTGCAAAAGTACAGCAGGTGTAGGATTAGGAGCCCTACAAAAAGCATTGGGCATTCAATGCTTATGTCATTCTGTTCTTGTTTCTTATCAAGAGATGGAAGTTGGGATTTAGAGAATTAACAAACTCAAGGTTACTCTTTAGCTCGACGCTTGTAAACTCTGTAGATAAGAAAAACGATTGATAAGAAAAACGTCTTTACATCTACATATATAAACTTGAAAAGCCAGTATCAACCTTTAATTTATGTAATCTGAAAGAAAATTTCTGCAATGGCAAGAAATAAATACCTTGGAGCTTTGCAGTGAGAGATCGATGTGAGCAAGCAAACTAGCATGTCATGTAGTTGCACCATCGAATATGCCAGCCAATAATTAAGGGAAAAGTGCTTCATTGCCGTCTGTGTAAGGACCAGAGAAGAGAAATCGAAATGAATTGAGATAGTCAGGCTATTCAGTCTAACCCATTTTGAAGCATAAGGGATTGGGGATATTATTTCTAGCACTAAGAAGAGAAATATAAATGAATTGACATAGTCAGGCCACTCAGTTAACCCATTTTCAAGCATAAGGGATTGTGTATATTATTTCTAGCACTGTTATACTTTCCTCTCTGCAAAGTTTGTTTGAAGGAATGACAAACTGGGAAAAAATACATAGAACCATACCTGGAAACTCCCAACGCAATGCAAGCTGTTTGGCGAGATCCATGAGTCAATCGAAGTGTCATGTTTGCATGCATACCAAAATCATGTCATCAAGATGAATCTAGGTCTGTCCTTTATCTAGCTTAAGCCAAAGTAGCATACAACCACTATCACCCTAGAAGTTCTAGTGTAAGAGAGCTGCCAGTTAGATTCTGATCTCAACCAAAACACTTAAACTAAAAAAACGAGGCGCACAAATACGCAAATTCTGCTGACCTGTACAGTAGCGCTAATATCCCCATGGCAATCCCCCGTTTCAAAGTTTAGGAAGGTTGTGGGATCCAAAAGATTTGATCCACGAGCAATCAGACAACCTGCAATATTTGATCCACGGGCAATCAGACAACCTGCAATATTTGATCCACCGGCAATGAGAACCTGCATTTGGGTGAGGGATTGTTTATCCAGCTCTGTTAGTTCCACAACAGGTGTGGGATAAGGAATATGAACCTTAATTGATGGGTCTTGAAATCATCCAGATCACTGCAATCATGGCCGTATGATTCCATGATAATGCCACTAAATTGCTAGTGAACTTGCAAGTAGATGATCCCTCTCTTCTTCCAGATTTAACAGGGACCTGTTCCTGGCTACCCGCACCTATAAATGAAAAATGAACTCCCCTCCATACACCACTAGTTGTGTTGGAGCTGAGCAATCCTTATGACAGTTTAATGAATTTGCAACTATCATAAACTTACAAAAGAACATTTAGGCAAATACAAACTATTAAGGCTAAGTGATCGCCAAGAAACAATGCCATACTAACCCCAATAAGTTTCAATATAGATCATAGCATTACATGATTGACCAGAATTTCTTCAACCACAATAGATAATCATGGTCAATATTTCATTTTGGCTTACATGGAATATTTTACATGCTCTTCCTATTTTACGACCAAAAGTCAACATGTAACATCAATTCCAAGAGCACACTGCTGTTTAAAGTCCAACGCTTTAGTGATCCCTTCTTGCTAGATTCACCAATCAAGCTGCCATCCATGCAAGATGCCGGGCATGAAGCCAACTTGCAGATAAGCACATGCCTACTGCCATTGTCAGCCCAACAAATACTGGATGTGGCCTACTCCTTTCTACGATCAACTCTTTATTTCGATGCCTTAGTTTCCAATTCTTGTGTATGGCTAAAAGCATAAAAAGAGAGAGAGCAACAATTTGTATAATAGGTGATGCTACTGCAACTAGCACAGTTGTGGCAGGAGTAAATGCTGATAAAATATCCGATTTCTGAACAAAAATGGAAAATGCAGTTAATAGAACTAGCCCCTCAAGCAGAACTATAATAGGTATCAGCCCGCCTACTCCAGCTATCGCCAGCAATATAGCAACCCACAAAATTTTACGATGCTCGTTTGCCACATTTGGGCATACTGTCTCTCCAATACTAATTACAGCTGAGGATAGCAGAAGAGATATTACTAGTGTCGGCACAGGTGTAGTCTTCAATATCAGTGTGTATATATCAATAAGAAAATATAAGCACTTGCTTGCAATTGCTAGACACCATGCAATTGGCTTTCGTGCATCCGTAAGTACCCATATCAACAAGTATGCAGAAACAGTACTAAAAAAAGAGACTGTATGGTTGAAAAATGCAACTGCAAATCCTGGCCACTTTGACAATTCGGATAATATCGTTTTACGCATCATGAAAATGAATAATGTGCCTGCAATAACGGAGCAGTTTAGTAAAAAAAGGATAAAGACACTATTGCCTGCATTCACAACTGTATTAAGACTTGCTGATAAGTATCACAAGATCACGAAAGACGCACTTTGGTTAAGTCAGACCTCTTTGGTCTGGAGTAAACAACCAAATCATGGACACAAACGGACATGAACTTTTCCAAGCAGTTGCCAGTATTGGATCGAATCATTCTTGCAGGATTTGCAGCCTCATCCTTAAAACTTGCCATTCCGTGCACTCCCCAAGATAGAGCTTTGAGACAGGCTTAAACCTCTGCTATGCAAAGGGCTCACAGTTTCAGTGTGACCTATCTCATTATAATGCTGGCCTCCAAAAGATAAATTGCATATGTGCAAGTCCCGAAAAAGAGAAAAGCATCAGTGGTGAAAGGTTTAGATATCTATCTCATAAGGTATTCAAACAGGTTGTCCATAAAGCATGAGGTATGTTATCTTGGCTTTTCCGAGATGTCATCTCTCTATCTCAGCTAATCGGATTTTGGGGCAAAACTATGTAAGTACTTTTTAACCTTTTAGTGGCAAGATTGAAAACATACAAATGAAAATTTAGGTATCTACTTACGACATAATAAAAACCATGAGAATATGCTGCTTATCATTCTGTTTGAGCATTCTTATTCATTTCTTCATTCTCTTTTGTGTGTGCCTTAGATTCCTTACTGTTTCGAATAGAAACTTTATTCTGCTCAAACATCATTCGGTACTTCACTGTTCTGAAATAGTTGTCAATGCAAGTATATGATGGAAAACATTTGTGTGGGCCATTGATGCAGCACATTCTACGGCCGAGATCAATCCGACCTAAGCTGCCCCCTTGTATGCAAAAAATTCGAATCAATGTGCGACCAAAATTCTTTCTTATCTGCTCCTTTGTCTCCTCCATCTGTATGTCCAGCAAGTCCTCTTTAGGAGGCACAATCAGTAACCATCGGGTCCTCTTGATTAGTCACTGGTTGCTTGTTAGACCATTTATTGCTCTAACGTTTGTTCCTGCTATATGCCTCGAAACAACAGCATTATAAAGTGTTGCAACCAGCTTAATTCACAGCCTTATGTGAAGATGTACATTTCTTCTTGATTGTGTATGCAAATATCACTTGAATTTATCAAAAAAAAGAGGGAACAAAAGAGTTGTTAAACCGACCTGCTATCCATGCTGTATAATTGAAACGCTTCACAGGTCGCCTACAAACCATGTCAAATATCAGGTCAGCAGTCGACGGTCCCTCTGAATCGATGGAAGATTCAGAAGTTTTCTGGTGTAACATAAAATTCTCCTGTGTCCTAGAACGCGCGTCATCAAAGCGTCCGGGGTTGCTTGACAATTTTGCAACATGAAGAGGGACTTGCAGATGCAATGGCCTCCGAAGCGCATGCCCAATGGACGGGATTGTCAAGGTTTTGAAGAACAAGGACGGATATGGACGGAGAGGTGAAACACAAGGTAAGAAGGACGCTGTGGTAGCCATATCCAGCACAGTGAGGTTTAGGGCTTTACGTTTGAGGTCCACGTTGGAATTGTGGCCACGTAGATTTGCTACATGGGAAGATATACGGCCAAGAAATATTTTCCCCTTCGTTTATCTTGCTCCGGCGATGGAGTGCCTTGCCGCGACGACCTATCCCGTTGCACTACACACAGCCGATGGCGGTTACGGGCGGCGATGCAGTGTGGCTCCTTGGCGCCAGGTATGCTTTCTAAATGCCAAAAGGTTTTCTAGTATCAGACTAGCTGCTCAGAAGCAAGAAAAAGGAGTAGAAATTTCATCTCCTTCCGGGCCTCCAGTTGCCAATCCAACTACATCTGATTCTACAAAAAACACAGAATCAGAGCCAGAAACTGAGAGGAATGCTGATGCTGATGCTGATACTGATACTGATACTAGTAGTGAAGTGGCAAAACAGGAAGAGATTGGTAGGACATTGCAGGAGATGAGAGCTGAGTTAAATCCCGAGAAGCCGAATTTTTTTATGGGAGTTGTGGAAGAAATGGGCTTAATTGATTGGCCCTCTTTTGGGAAGGTTTTCGGCACAACTGTGGTGGTGCTGTCCATAATTGTTGGCTCATCTGTAGTCTTGTTAACTGTAAATGTTATCCTGGCAAAGGTTTCTGATGGTATCCTCAGCAGTCTTTAGGTTGATATTCTTTTTCACTTGTTTGGTAGTAAAGGGTGCTGAAGTTTTTGAGAAATTAGCCATTTGGAAGATCTATTTTAAATACCAGAAAAGCTGCTTTCCCTGAAATGGGGGATGGTATTATAATGGAAGATAGTGTGTTACCACAGTCTTATATGTTACCAGTGCCACATAATTGGTAAACTCCATAGGCTTTTAGGCCACTTTAGGCTTTATGCATCTGTAGTCTTAAGATACTTCTGCCATATCTAAGTTGATCAAGTTAGAACTGGCTTGCTGGTATTTGGAATTGTTGGAAAAATACAAATTATGCGCCTTCTTGGGCTGCTGCCCTTTTCGCCGAGGAAATAAAGAGCAATAAGACAATCTTAACAAGTACAATGGGTTGCCCTTTATATGTTTCTATCTGCATTACAACACGAGCCAACCATTCTATATTGAGTATGTGGTCTAATAAGTCTACAAACCAGTGCTTTCAAAAAAACTCTTGAAGGCATAAATTTGGCCCTTTATATACTGCAACAACAATGTGATTTTTTACTTTACATTAGTTTGCACAAAAGCAAAAAGAGGATTAACAGAGAAGGAAACAAAAAAGCCCTTTGCTTTCAGACAGAACAGAAGAAAGTTACATTGGATTCAAAAAAGGACAAGGTGTCGTTGCACTAGGGGTTGCCCTATAGCAGGTGATAACGGATGGGCAAGGAAAAAAAAAAAAAAAGTTTAGTATGTAATGCCAAATTTCACAACACGTCCTCCATAATTGTATCAAACAAAGCATTTTGCTCAGAAATATGTCCATATTTTCCTACTTAGATCCAAGCACGGACAATCATCTTCGATAGCACAAGGCAATCGCAATAAGTATATCATAATTTTCAAATTGCTAGATGCACATAATTATGCAATATTTAACCAGTAACACTTTGGAGTTGCTGTACTATAAAGATCTTTGATTGCATCACAGTAGACAATTTTTCTCAAACATCGAACTCAAATTTATCCTGATCCAAACAACAAAGACGTTTCGTTCTGATGCATGTATTATTGCAAATTAAAAGGTTACATAGATGTTCTTTGCTCGTTTCCTTAACTCTACATGAATTTCTGGTTTGATAAGGGATGTTTTATCTATAATAAGAGTTTACAAAAGCACTAGAGAAGGTATTGAAACAAAGAGTTCTGGCTTGATAAGGGACGTTTTATTTCTATAGAAGGTATTGAAGAAAATTGTCTAATGGAGAAGGGCATCTTATAAAAGGGCCTATGAATTCAGCGTGTCAAATAAGAAAACTATAATATACAACCAATGTCCTAGAAGCCATTGACTATATTAATATCGAATTTAAAACATTAAAAAACAAAATGACCGGCATTTACCACTAGAATCTATAATAAACGGCTTCACCGCCAATGTGGTTATTCTGCGTATAGAAGCCATAGCAACAACCAAATATGTATACCTTTGCAATTTTCTTGGTCCAATGCTCTAATTTGCAGCTCTATCCTTCTCCAACGTTGCAGCAAGATTTGTAAACTGAGAATTTACATCAGCAGATTTAATATCTCTACCCTTTGTATTCTCTAACTGATGTTCGTGGGCCAAAACCATGCAAATGGGCATGATAAATCCCAATGCCTCGTACTTTCAGAGATAGCACGATTTCCACACCAAAACTAAAACGACATTCTAATGCTACCAAATCCAACAACAGGTGATTGTCAAATGCCAGCAAGAATATCTTCTTCTCTGCACCCTTTCTTGACTGTCGGCATTTGCATGTGAAACCAAAGTTCCAATTCGACTATCCGTAAACTGCGAGTCCACTGACCTTGGCTCCGTTAAAATAGGCTTTCAAGTTGGAATAACCTTGAAAGCGATCTCAACCCTCCGTCCAGTTCCTTTCGTAGATACTGTCCTTCTATTTGGTATAATTTTGGCATATTCTTGTTTCTTCTCCTCCAACCCTAGGGTTTGCCCTTCTAGCAATCCAAAAAGAAAAAACATCGTGTCTTTGGACGGCTTTGGGTGCGGAACAAAGGGATGCCATGGAAAAGAGTCTCAGAAACAAGGGGTGCAATGGAAAAGAGCTTCAAAACAAATTTAGCTTTGAAACTGGTCTACGTGGTCATAAAATCCATGTTATTCGATGTGCATCTAGGAACTTAATCAATTTTTGCTTATTTTTTGATGTATATGGCTTATTGTGCACATTATATTGAGTCTATATGCTTTTTAGTCTCCCTAGGCTATTAAAAAAATCAATTTAACTCTTCTTTGTCCTGCTTACTAGGCATGTGATGCATCATGTATCTAAGGAAAACAAAAGGGCCTTAGGTGTAAGAGAAAATGATGATATTAGAAGCATAGACAAGACAATTTCTTACATACAAACATGGTAATGAGATTTCTGATATAGTAGCTTATAAAATTGTAGCGAAGCACAGACAAATAGGGGACCTTAAACCTCTGCCATATGCAATGGATAATCACATGCAAATGGATAATCACATGCAGGGCATTATTGACCCTATCCACAAAGTGCACATAAGAGAGGCAGATAGAAAGTGGAACCACCTACCAGTGTTATTTATGCCGGGTTTGTAACACCATAAGTTAATGGCTAATGCTTTTTTGACGTTCCACTAGAATGTACGGTATCAATACATATATTCTACAGCCACGTCATCATACAAGTCACCCTAATGACTTGTAAGTACTTCGAGATAGGCCAAACCTAATGGGAGCAAGGCCAATAGCCACCCTTAGGTATGAAAGCCTATTATCCACATGGATGCACCCCATAGGTGCAATGCCACGTGGATGTATCCCATTTGAGCCAAGTGGGCCAACATATAAACCCTAATATATATAAGACTAAACCTTAGACCTAGCATCTGTTCGAACCCCGAATCGTCACCACAACTTCGATTCAAGGATTGTCTTCGACAGCAGTACCATAGCAGCCCCAGGAGAGCGAATGCATTAGTCTAAGGAGCACCCATGCCCAGGAACTTGTAAGAGATGGAGATCCCAGGAGCAAGAGGCAGTTCTTCAGGAGCAGGTATCTCGAGTAGATAGTTCGATAGTTCATTTGGAAATTAGCATTCCAGATGGGTTATCGAGTCATATCTCTAGTAGAGCTATCATAGAACCTAAGTTCTGATCATGAACCCTAATCAATGAATCCTAATTGTAAGTTAGATGTATGTGATTAGGATTAGATGTTATTCTTCTTATTATTAAGTTATGTGATAATATCTATGTGACGATGGTTGATCTCATGTTTGCAGCTCTTGTGTATAAGGGAAGGGAGATAGAGACCTAGCAGTGCATTATTGGATGATGCTTCTAGATTAGACTCCACAATTCCCAATATATTTCGGCTTGTGCATAGAGCCCACCTGGCTGTGGAAGCTATGGGATGATTGAGCACTAGATAACGTGACACTATGGAGAAGTGGCGGGCAGGAACCTACTGAACGAGGCTACTGAGGTTCTCATATAGGACTAGGCTTATAGTCGATCACTTTCTATGGGTTCAGTATAGGTTCGACACTCAATGAGTTGAAAGTGCTGCCCTGACTCGCCTAGTTAGCAGGTCCTGGCTAAGCATTTGGGGAGTTCGGTTGAGTAAGGATGTGTGCTTCCACGATCCTCTAGTCATCCACACCATAGTGTCTTTGGGAGAGGACTTGTCCATCTCCTACCTCATCGGATCGGGGAGATGCAACCTGGAGTAGTCTCATTGGGTGATACCATGAGATTGCGTCTCCGAAAGGCTACAATCACCACAGAGTTTGTTCCAGCCTATCTGCAAAGTATGCACAGGAGAGGCAGATGGAGTGGTCAACCCTAGCCATTGTCTATATGCCATCCCAAGTCATTGCGATAACTCAGTTTGAACTATTTGGGGTCGGATAGGAGCCCCCATATGATGTTAATATGTGTTAGATGTTATCTCTATGGATTCTATGATTGGATGGATCTTGCTACCTTGCGTGGTAGTTTCATTATTATGTTATATGATGTTGTGCTTATCATATGTTTATGCTTCCACTGATGTAGGTGCCCCATGACGAAGGACCAAACGACACCTTCATTCTTCATCTCGATGGTTTGGCCATCCCAGCCTCGAACCTGACGAAGGGCCCATACGATGGGAGGACCATTGGATGGGGGATTCCTGCAGAGTATATGGCGAGCACCGTATACGATGTGAGGAGTGTCACACCTTTAAAGACCTAGATGAGTCGATCTTTTCATCGGAGCTCTCTTTTGTTTTCAATGTATATTGTTTGATGTGCACATGGGATAGCCTCTTCCCCCCTAAGCGGAGTCGAATCTCTTTCTACTTATCTAGATTGGATGCTCAGTTTGTGTGTCTCCAAGAGCACAAGTGTCGCAAGGAAGACGTTTCAAAGCTTGCTGAAATGATTGGTCGGCGCTTTAATGTCCTTGTTGCTTTCCAACAGCAAGATGCGAAGCTACTGCAAGGTACTGAATACAAACCCCAGAAGCGAAGCCCAGCATGCCAAGTTTTATCCTTTGCCTCTGCCCTCTACACTGCCTTCAACACACCCAAGCTCACAAAATCGCCCACAGAGCAGAAATCACCCTCCCATCGATCTAAAGAGTAGGGTCTTAGCGGTGGAGGAGAGCGCTGGAATTTAGACATGCAGGCGCATCTGTCTCAACTTATCCTGTCTCTAAAATAGTAACCTATCTTTCTTTTTGGAACCATTGCAAAAAATGCCATCCAAAAATCCCAAAAAAGCAATTTGACTTTAAGTGCAATTAAGCTGCTCAAACATGGTAAAACATACGAATTTGCATACAATACAATACAAGAATCATAGTTCTAACCAATGCGAGAAGCTCCTCCCTCAATACAAAACTCAATTTCGTAGGTTTATGTGAATACTAGATGCACTAGATACGCAAGATGATTCTGAACATCATGGGAATTTTTGTTTGGTAGTGGTGTTGC
>JAANSK020175883.1:3647-14855 GCA_011763485.2 Isoetes engelmannii
GGGCCCCAGGGCCGGGGGGGGGGGGGGGCAGTTAGAAAAAAACCATAGAAAACATGTGAGTGTAAGGGAGGGGGTTTTTTTGAGGCCAAAACCGTACCTAAAATATGGGAGGGGGTATTTTTTCGCTTGAATTCCGTATACATATACAAGAAATATGGTAGGGGTATATGAAAAATGAGGGATATGTTTTTAAGAAGATTTCGTATAAGGGATAATTTCTCTTGACCCGATGCATGCACATGCCATATAGACTTTACATTAGCTGCACCCCCCGGGCCATAGCCCAATTGGGCTTCCGTGGACGTTAAAATATTTATCTTATCTTATCGTATCTTTTTCTCATGTGCTTGAAATTTACAATTTATGACAATCTCATGTTTTTGTCCGTCTTGTATACCCACCTAACTGCATTCACTTTAATGTTGTCATTGTCTAGTCAAGATCCATGGTGCAAGTATGTGCTTGGAGATGATGAAGTAGCCAATTATGCATTGTACATTTGGGCATCTTCTAGTGTTGTTGCCTATCAAGTTGTAAAGGTATAAAGTTTATTTTGACATAACTGCGAAAACTGTAATTAAATATCCCACTATGGAGCTCAAGCAATATTGTTTTCTTCTTCTTCACCAATTTCATGGATTTGACAATGGCTTCTTCAATTGTTTTTTCATCATCCTCATCCTCATCCAAGTGAGGGTACTGCACTGGACTGTGGTTGTCTACATCAACCTTTGTCTACCAAAAAGAACAAAAAAAAACAAATTGGAATGAAATCAACTATATAAAGCAATAATGCAAGAAATACTTGTTAAGTAGTGTTTTTGTCTTCTCTAAAGCCTTGGCTACATTCCTGGTCATTTTTTTCTTCATTTCTCTTTCTGGAACAAATTTAGCACACGTTGGTTTCTGGTAAAAAGTAATACTACACTCAGAATCTTCTTCAATTTTCCTTCTTTTTCCTTGCTTTGAAGTTTCTGTTACTTAAACTTCATCTTCATCACCATCTTCATCACCATCATCTTCTTCACTTCCATATTCAACATACTCCATGCAACCAAGCACTAAAAGCATGCTTTTTGTTACCTCGCACTTGCATTCACTCACAATATATTGCATGCTATCCAAAACAGGAGTGAAGCATAAGAGATGGTATTTGTGTTTACATTCAAGCATGACATGCAACTCATACCTGCTGTCAAATAGCAGACCGCAACCTTTGCGAACATTAGATGACTCGAAAAGTGGGAAGTCAACAATGGAAGCATGTTGAGGAACGACCATGGCACTGAAGATGAATACTAGATTCAAAGAAGAGATGTCGATGATCTGAATCGAACTCTTCACCTGCTATCTGTTTCCACTTGCGCATGCGTAAAAGACAAGAATCCCTCGTAATTGGTCATATACAAACCAGAGTTTGAGCATTTCAAGGCTGTATAATCTATTTCACACCACCAGCTTTTAATCTATTTCACAACACCAACTTTTAAAAGCAACTGTCTTCCTCATTAAGTAAAAAAGCAACTAAAACTACCAATGACAAACAACTGCTAAAGCCGGCATCCATTGCTATAAATCACCTTTTCTATGCCACAAAACCAAATACATGTGAAAATCTGTGCGCATACTTGATTCAGTATATTCAAACCCACTGGACATACCTCACATACAACGATCATAACATACCGCACATACAACTAATGACACATATATGGTCGTGTTATGCCAACATGTGATGCCATGTTTATAAACTTAGCACATATCAATACATAACATTTTATGAAACACATTGTTATAAGATAGGAACAATATGTCAATTAGGAGCCATCAAGCTTTTGCACAAAGGCTTAAATTGCATGTGATTTCAATATGTAGTAGCCATGTAGTAGCTACAAACAATCTTACTTGACCATTTAGTAGCCATTGACATTCAAGGGTTTGAAAGAGAAATTAAATTCGTTATATTTATTTGTTTGTCTATGTAATGCCTCTTTTCCATGGCTATTCAAATGGTCGCATAAGCTGACTCATATCAAAACTGCCTGCATCATCATCTTGCCACAGTGGCAAGTCATCCATCCAGCTCTCCATGTATAATGTGGATGGAGGTTCAATTTCATTTGAAGATTCTTCACAAAAATGTGGAACAAACCCCTCAAAACTTGAAGTTCCATTACTTGAACTATCACTTTTTATTCTTTCCTCCACCATAGCAGCGCACACGGTAACATTATCATCAGTTTGAAAAGGGACAGCCATCCTAAAGCTTGAATCATGAGGAGCAACATGTCGACTTGTATTCCTTGCTTTATAGGCATTCCAGAAATTTTTTATCTCATTATCTGTGCGCCCTGGTATTCTTTTTGCTATCCAAGACCACCTGCACATGTATTTACAACATTAAACTCACTGATCCATTGAATATATATTTATGTAAATAAATGCTCTTGTACTTGTTTCCAAAAAGAGTTTGAAGCTCAATAATAAGCTGTTGTTCTTGGATTGTGAAATTGCCCCTTTTGAGACCAGGCCTCAAGTAATTCAGCCATCTAAGCCTGCAACTCTTACCACAACGTTGAAGTCCTGAAATTAAAGGGAAGTTGAGAAGGAAGGAAGGAGAAAAAGAAGAACTCTAAACAAGCAAGAACAAACAAAACATGCATCTGGCTTATGAGATGCACACACAACATTGCTCTTAAAAGACCAATACTGCTATAAGTAGACAGTCCGAGCTTGGGTATTTAGCTTAGAATTAGAACAAGATAATTTGAATTTAGAACTTCAGATCTTGAAGTACAATAATCCAAAGACAGTGAGATTACAATACCAGCTTCAGTAGGAACCAAACTCCAACACTTGATTCCATTCCTGCCAATAAAATCTTTCAGTTTATCATCTTCATCAGGAGACCATAGACCTCTCTTAACTTTCCTTGAGCTGCAACCACAATAGCAAGGCTTCATTCTTCAATTTGATCCTGCAACTTGAACTTAACTTTTTCTTTTTGCAGTTAGTTGTGACCTTTCTATTTTGCATGGCATTAAATAAACTGCAAATCTCGCTCCACAACACCAGAATGCTGCAGCTTTTAGGTTGGTTACCAATAATTCGCTGCGTAAGAAGTCTAGGAACATAGAGTATGGGTAGGCCTGCTGCTAGACGTGCAAGACAAGGCAAGATGTTGATCTGATGCAAAATAACCTGATATTTTCATTTGAGTTTGGTTATAAGGGATAAATAAAACATCATGACAGCAATGATGAAAATACCATTCTAGACGTTTACTAGATGTTCCTCCTAAGAAGTCAGATCTGGTTAGCAAGAAAAAAATTAAAAAATAATATCACATCTGGTGTTGATGTTGGCAAATATCACATCTGGTGTTGATGTTGGTTACTCCTATGACATAAAAAGATATATTTTGATAGGGGCAGAGAGTAGAATTAGCTATGTCCTCATATGCTTCGCCGCCTTGTCAGGGCCACAACATGGCATCATTAGCATTACCTGATGTGATTCACTGCTGAAGATGAACCATTAGCAGTACTTGATGTGATTCACTGTTGAAGACATTTGGCAGAAGGAAACAAGGAGTCAAATCTGAGAGTGTGGTCCAATTCCAATGCATCTACTCTTCCATTTGTGTTTGGTAAAGTATATAGAGCTAATACAGAACCAAATGTCTCCATTTCACACAGAATAGGTTAGATAAGCAACATGGCAAGCTAAGTGACAATTTGTACCTCAAAGATCGCAGCATGTTGCAGCTTTCTGTAAATTATTGTTCAATCACAAAGCTCGAGAGGCCTGTCGTGCACATGTGCAGTGTTTTTAGTGCATGTTTACCTCCTGGTACATATTCCTCAGAAAGTAGAATTGCGCATGCCTGGGTTTCTTCGCCTCGCTTTTAAGGTCGCTTTTATATACCTTCAATGATCATGGGCAATTTGCAATCAACTTTAGTTGTTTTAATTCATACTAGCCCATCCAGTTCTAAATAAGTTTGTAATTTAAAATTATGGGTGTTTGTCTTCGTCTTCCTTCCTTCCTTCCTTATTATGTGTAGTATGTGTGTCTTATGTGTATGTGTCATATTCATCTCATTAATCCAATTTAAAACCATTAGTTGATATATAATAATACGCAATATACTTCATAAAAACCAGCTTGGTTCGGGAAATTTTTCGGGCATAATCTGTAAGTTCCCTGCTACATCTAGCCCAACCTACTAGCTACATACTCCCTCTCCATTCCTATCGTAAGTACCAGAAGCTCTATAAGATTGTATTTTATGATGCACAAGACGTTACCACTTATGAATGTTTATTTTCGTCTTATACTCGTAGTATGTGAACTCTACATGCATTTATCAGGATTGCGTTCTAAGATACTTAATGGGGGTGTGGCATGTGTATGCGTCATATAATCAC
Source organism: Isoetes engelmannii (assembly GCA_011763485.2). Lineage (NCBI taxonomy): Eukaryota > Viridiplantae > Streptophyta > Lycopodiopsida > Isoetales > Isoetaceae > Isoetes > Isoetes engelmannii. Next base: position 8,078 of record JAANSK020175883.1, read on the forward strand.
GTAATCAATGTAGAATTTACACAATATACTTCATAAGGACCAGTGGCCTAATTACCCACTGGGGCCGTAGCGAAAGCGAGTCTTCATAGGGCAATAGGCACTGCTAGAAGATCACCTTCCTCACCAATATTTCAAAAACATACATGTCCCACAAGGTCCAGGCGTCAAACTGCCCCTCGACATTTCAGATCACCTAGAATTATCTTATGGCCAAGGGTGGTTCACCTTAAAACACCGTATGAACCATCTGAGTGTATGGAATGGGTTATTTTTGAAGCATTTTCGCACGTATGCATATGGAAAGGGGTGGTTTTAGACCGCACTATAGGATAGGCATGTATGACGTGATGACACATGACATTAATTATTTTCCCAGAATGTGGCCGAAGTTTTTGGCCGAGCTCAATTTTTTTTGCCGGTATCATTTCAGAATGTAGACCAAGAATTTAGAACTTTGTCATGCACTAGAAGGGATTTTTGTCGCATAATGATGTCTAAACATCGTTCAAAGATCGTGGATCAAGCCCTAAAAATGTGACGGCCCAAATTTGTCGTAAAAGTTGGATGGTCTAGATCGCTAACCCTGTACATCTAACAAACCCTATACATCTAACGGCCGAGATAGCTTGCTCTCAAAATCTTGGGTGGCATTGACAGGGGTATCAACTTATGACCAGCAGCGATGGGCACTGTAACTAGTACTTCACAAGGACCAGGGAAGTGGCCTGGTTACACACCGGAGACATAGCGAAAGCGAGTCTTCCTAGAGCGATTGTTGCTGCTAGAACATCACCTTCCTCAACAGTATTTCTAGAATATATATGTCCCACAAGCCCCAGACTTCAAATTGTCCCTTGGCATATTAGATCACCTTAAATTATTGTACAGTCCCTTGTGGCAAATCACACATAATTCTTTTCTTCTCCATAAGTTGGTCTTTGGATCTTCATATATGTTAACTTATGTTACCATAATAACAGGGGGGTTACTTTTAGATTTTTATACGTTTCTTCACATGGTTTTTCTATGATTTTGTTGCTGTATCATTGAGGTGTACTAAATAATATTTCTAGAGTGCATCCTTTATGGGCCGTTGATTTTTCATTAGCTGAAACAATCCAAGGGTTGTTGTCTTTGTCTGCATGTGTTTGTGCATGAACACTGTGCATGCATATGCACGTGCATATGCATGCATGTGCAGATTCAGATGATGCACAGAAGGGCAAAATTGAGAATACATGCAGAATTGAGAATACACACACATCTACTTCCAGGGAACCAATTTAGCTATGTTGAAGAACTTTATAGAAAGCATATTCTTGCTTGGTTACAGCTTGAGCTTTCTGCCTAGTCTTTGCAATGGAGTTTGTACTTTACTTTCCTCGGAATCTGTTTGTCTCTACATCGTTTAATTCAGCTGGCTATCATCGTAGCTCAATACATGTTACAATTATAGATGCAGATACAAGTACTGTTGCTATTGAACCAATGGCCTCTTTTGGGCATTTCCATCATTGTGTTTCAGGGATATTTTATTGAAGGATATGATGGGTTCAAATCCCATCCCATAATAGATTGTGTATTCGGTATTGTTAATCACATGGTGGCATTCTCTTAGTTTTGATAGTTAAAAACACCTATGCTTTGATAGACTTTTCACAATATCTTCTCATGGCTTTTAATCTTCGTGTTTTCTTTGTGCGGCCCCCAAAGGAGCGCAAATTTTTTTTATATAACACAAATCATTACATCCAACAATTCTAAATTAAATTCCCCCTAAAACCCATTTGGTTTGGGTGCATATTCACACTGGGTGTGATGTAAGCAACGAGAGTTGTTGGATGGGCATATTCACAACTTATGCCTTAATTTGGACCGTAAATAGCGATCCTCGTTTGTGGGGTATGCTCATACATTTTTTTTTTTAAACGTATAACAAGAATTACAAAATACTATAAGGTTTGGTATTGTAGTCAATGGTGTTGCAAGTTTTTGCTCCTATATTGAATACGTGATGGCACGTGGCATTTTTTTCCCGGAATGTGACCAAGAACTTGGCTGAGCTCAAATTTTGTAGAATTATTTCAGAATGTCAACCAAAAAATTAGACTTTCGCAATGCACTACAAGGGATCGTCGTTACATAATGGCGTCTAAACAGGTTATTTACTTATGCATGTAACATGTAGCTTACACGTTATTTACTGGTTAGTAGCTTATGCCCAACAATGATTGGCACCGTAACTAGTACTTCGTAAGGACCAGGGCAGCAGGCCTAGTTACCCACCTGAGCCATAGCGGTAGCGTCTTCTTACGACAATTTTTACTGCTAGAACATCAACTTCCTCAAGAGTATTTTAAGAATATATGTTCTATAAGGTATAGGCTTCTAGATCGCCTAGAATTATCATATGGGCCCTTGTAGTCAATCACACGTTATTCTTTTCTTCTTCATAAGCTAGGCTTCTCAAGTATTTAATAAGGCATCAAACAAAAGCTATCAAAATTACTAAATCTTAACATATGTTACATATGTTGTACGTAAAACCCGTGTGAGCAACCTTTTTGCTCTGGTATTGAATCACGTGATGATATGTGGCATTTCTTCTTTTCCTGGAATGGGACCCAAGAGTTTGGCTGAGCTCACATTTTTTGAAGAATTATTTCAGAATGTCGACCAAGGAGTTAGACTTTTGCTACACACTACAGGGACCGTCATCGCCTAACGACATCTAAACGTCATTCAAAGATTGTAAACTGTATAGTTTTATTGTATGTTGTGGATCAAACCCTAAAAGTTTGACGGCCCAGATTTGACTTAAGGGTGGAACGGTCCCAGATACATCTAACAAACTCTATACATAGCTTGCGGGGCTTTGAACAGTGGATGTTGATAGGCTTTCAACTTATGCCCACCAAATATGGGCACCTTAACTAGTACTTCATAAGGACTAGGGCAGTGACCTGGTTATGCACCCGAGCCATAGCGAAAGCGAGTCTTCCTAGGGCAACTGTCATTACTAGAACATCACCTTGCTCAATAGTATTTCAAGAACATATATGTCCCACAAGGTCCAGGCCTTGAACTTATCAGATCATTTAGAATTTTCATATGGCTCTTGTGGCCAAGATAATTCTTTTCTTCTCCATAAATTGGACTTCAGATCTTTATATTCAATAAGGCAGCAAACGAAAATGCTACCAAATTTACTAAATCTTAACTTATGTTACATATATTGTACGTAAAATCCAGTATTAAATCATGTGATGACACGTGGCATTTATTCTTTTCCAGAGTGTGACCTCCAAGCTCACTTTTTTTTTTTTTAATTATTTCAGAATGCCGACCAAGAAATTAGACTTTGACCATGCACTCCAGGGGATCGTTGTTGCATAAAGACGTCTAAACCTCGTTCAAAGATTTTATGTGATAATGTTTTCTTGTATGTCATTGATCAAATCTTGCCCTGATTTGTCTTAAAAGTTTAGGCAGTCTAGATAGTTTGCCATCAAAATCATGGGGGCGTTGAACTGTGGCCTGGTTACCTGACGTATATAAGCATATTTTTTTAGCAATTGGCACGGCTAGAACATCACCATACTCAACAGTATTTCAAGAACACATATGTCCCACAAGGTCCAAGCTTCAATTGCCCATTAACATATTAGATCATGGAGATAGGTGTTGGGAGGTTATCAACTTATGCCCAGCAACGATGGCACCGTAACTAGTAGTTCATAAAGACCAAGGCAGTGGCCTGGTTACCTACCAGAGACGTAGCAAAAGCATCTTTTTATAGCAATTGGCACTGCTAGAACATCACCTTCGAAGATATGATCTGGATGGAAAAAATGACGTGCGTCATTTTTCTTGGAAAATTTGTCTTTTCCTCTCTTTTATGTTTCAACGCGTTTGGTTGAAATGGGCCTTGGAATATGAATTTCGCCTGTTTTGATCCCGAATTACCTTGTTCTGCTTGCTGGCCTGGTAGAGGGTAGCAATTCATATGAATCCCCAGACCAAGCTCTACAAATGGATACCAAATACTTTACCATTCTGGTTGATGGACTGAAATTAACTTGTGGCTTTCTCTCTAGCACAGATGCTCAGCTTTGGAATAACCTTATATTCAAGCATTCATTCTAGAAGAATTCTTTACTTTTAAATACTCAATTCTTTCGATTTGTGAATATTTTGCCACTCAGATTGTCGAATCTTGGTTAGAGGAATTTGTAGGTGACAAAGATTCGCCAGCAGCTGGTATTTTTCAGGTTCTTTGTGATTTGACAGACAATTACATTTATGTGAAGGTCTATTTTGTGATTTCCTTCGTTTTCTGTTACAATTTAGTGACAATTATATGGCTCTTCTATTCTATCTCACTACAAGAGATTGGACATTTAGCGACGTCTGTGCTACGTCTGTGCGACGTCTGCTAGCGTCGCACAAACGTCGGCCATACGTGGCTAGGGACACGTCGTGGCTGACGTCGCACCCGACGTTCTCCAGACGTCGGCCAGACATCGCACATACATCGGTCATACATCGCCCATACGTCGCACGCAACGTGTAATGCAGGGGGCCACGTCTGCATGCGTGGTCGCGCCACGTTGTCCGTCTATGTGGCGTGACAGCGCCACGGGTGCATGCCACGTGCACGTGGCGTTCGGGCCAACAAGACGTCGCACGCAACATGCCACGTGTTCATACGGGTGCATGCCACATCACCTGGCATCCGGGCCAACTATACGTCGCACGCGATGTGCTACGTGGCCATAGGATGTCGCACGCGACGTCTTGTGGTGCAAAGAAAAAAAAAATTGGAATTTATTGTTGCAATTGGATACAAGTAATTTAATTTGAATAAAAAGTATGTTGAAATTCGATACAAATTATCTTCGTTATCTGAGCGGTATACGAATGGGGGTCTCCAAGATCCTGAGCCGCCGCCTGAGCCTGTCGCGCCCCCTTGAGTCATCTACACCGGCCCTTGCATCTTCGACCCTTGCAGCCTCGGCCCTTGCATCGTGTGCCAGACCTTCGTCCATTTCGTGTACGGCTTCCTATAAAAAAAAAAAAAATACAATGTTAATAAGACATTCTCGTTGTTCCTAATCCTAGAATTACATAAATCCCACGTACTCCGACGTTAACAGGTGCGTCTTCCCCTGCCTCGTGTAGTTGACTAAACAGGTAAGCGGAGCTCCTTGTGGTGGCTGTGTGGGCTTCATCCTTCATTGGGGGCCTCCCATATAAATTCTCCTGGACCAATACAACTAGTATTATCTAATGTCATTTGAAATTGTCATTACAATTAACACGAACTTTACGAATTTATAGCGAAATCCTTTTTGACCGCCGGAGCCCAAGCGAGACGGAGTTCGAATGCTTTCCGTTGCCTTTGCTATGCGTTGTGCATATTTTTTCTCAGGGTCCTGCGCTTGTGCCAACGCGATCTGATTGCAAGGAACAGAACAAGACAAGTTAAAACTCTAATTTCAAATGAAATGAATGGATAAAAACAGTAACAAATACCTTCAGATCCTCCTTAGAGAGATTATACGGCTTTGGGATGTTGGTCCAATCGCCATGTGCTTTTCCGACCTCCTTTCTCAATGAGTCAATCACTCTTTGCCTTCAAGATATTAATTCAATATATTAAGTAAGACAAAAAGGAAAATAAGAATATGTACCTCTTTTCTTTGATCAACTTTCCTACTTTAGAGAGGAGCTTCTTCATGTTGAACCTCTTGCCTTTCATTATCTCTAGGAACTGCTCTGTAATTTTCTCCTTGAGGGTCGCTACCTCCTACTGATCAAAAGTGCCAGGCCACTCTCCGACATCGTTAGGAGAAAATATGTTGGAGATAGTGTTCGTCGCTGTCTCCTTCAAGAAACCGTAGAACGCGCCTCCCAGACTACCCTTGGCAGGAAGACCATCCCTGGGGCATAAAATGGTGAGTATATTATATAAGGCGCATATGTCTACCGCATACATGTATACTTACTCTTCGAAAGTAAGCTTGGATCGGTCATCTTCTTCAGAGACACAACGTCGTCCAGATTCAATATTCTTCACGTCGATAGCGACTTCTTCTGATCGACGTTGTTGTTGGCTCCTTGTGCGGCTGAACAAATCCGATGATCCACGTCGTCCAGTTTTGGAACCTCCCGACCCTTCCGACGATCTATGAAAATAAGTAAAACAATGAGAATAGACATCCTTAACGTATTGTAAAGCAAAGATGCCTATATTGGACATTTACCTATGGAGCTCTCGCTCCAACCTCCTTCCACCTTGAGACTCATTCCTAGTTGGAGCCCTCCGCCCATCTACACTATGTCTACTACCATCTATGATATTAATACTTGGATCACGTGGTCGCCCCGATTCGAAGCTATGTCTATGGGGAATGTTTTGGACAGATGGAGCCATTCCTGAGGTAAGTAATGCTAGCAACTCATCCCGTTCGGCATCTGTATAGTTGGCGGCCACATAGGGGGAGGGGGGTCGGGGAATTGGAGCTAGAGAAACCATATTAATATCACGCAAAGAATCATATACTAAAAAAATAGAATAGAAAAAAAACATGTCCTAATAAGCAAACATGTGGTGGACGAAGGTTGGCTATCTGAGCCACTGCCCAAAGTTACCCTCCTTTGGTTTTCTCTAACTTCTTCTCGATCGGCTAGGTCACAGACATTCATGCGTAAATCTACATATACGATCTAATTAGGGGTCAAGCGTATATAAATATACTTACCTTCATATTCACGT
>JAANSK020176105.1:0-14852 GCA_011763485.2 Isoetes engelmannii
TTACGGGCGTGGGAGCATGTGCGGGTTTTGTTTCAGTTGGACCAGGCCGCGGTGTATCATCACTCTTCACCTTTCTTCTGGGTTCCTCTGCCTCCGGCGCAGTTGCCTCTGGCCGCCACCATGCATGCCTGGACGCAGGCCCGTTGGAGGCAGGCGGGGGTGCACATAGCTTGAGCTCCATATAAACTTGCAAATATAAAATATAAAAATGTTTTGGACATAATTGTCTCTAAAGTCCATGCCCTTTTCATTTTGGGTATGTTGCTTGTGGCCAAAGCATGCGATCATGAACAACCCAAAAGAGGGGGCGAGAAAAAAAAAGGATTAATATAGAATGAAGGAATCACAAATGCATGTGAATGAAAGATTGATATTCACTAGCTATCAGGACTTCTGCATGCAAAAGTATGTTAATGTAAACTTGAGATTCACTAAGGTAAACTTGAGATTCATTGAATATAATATAGTCTCACATGCAAATGCATGTGGATGGAAACCTGAGATTGATCGGGTGAGAAAGGGCCTATGCATGCATTGACTGGCAGAGAAACTGCTATGCATGCAGGGGCATAGACGTGCATGTCCAAACCAAAGGTTAGGAGAGCAAACGAACTAGAAATACAAAGTGCACTTTATAAATACTACTGGCATACCCTCATACAAATACAACACCACAATCATATGAAAACCATATCAAAATGATCGTATAATTACACGTTTTGCGCGATGAACCATTTTTTGTGATATTGATGTCAAGCCATGTGACCAAGTCCTTGCAGCAATATGATATCTACGAGACTTTAGTTTAAACATAAGGTGCTGGCAAAAAAACAAACAAAATACATTCACCTAAGATAACTCTTAGTTGTTTTAAGATTGTGTTGTACAATGTGGCCAATTCTTTGAAATTGGATATCAAAATCTTATCATACATAATAAGGAAGGAAGGAAGGAACGAAGTATAAAATAGAGTAGAACTAATTTTTCTCGTTCACGGAGACATAAGAGGCCTATAGGGGTGGGACCCAAACAAAAAGTACAACAGACCTCTTACTATCCAAGATTAAAAACCCTTTCCCGAAGGGCTTTTTATTCAAAAATCTTAGCAATAAAATGCTTGCTTATAAACTGTACAATTTGTACTCTTTAATGTAATGACTAAGGACTCAACTGAGTTCGCCTGTCTATTACCTCCTGGAGGTATGATACTAGGACCCTCTCTAAAGCCACCTCCAACATCAACATGCAGCGGTTGTTTAGATGGAACCAAACATGCCCTAATAGGTCCAAAGGCTGGGCAGTTTTGAAGAGTGTGGTACTCATCTTCAATAACTTTCAGTTGGCAACATTGGCAAAGCCTATCTGCACGATCTTCCTAGGCTCATCTTCCTGTCTCAATTATGAGGCAGTGTGCTCTTGTGTGAATAGATGCTAATAGTCTATGCTTCTTCATGGGCAAATGCACTAGTAGGAGTTGTTGTGGACCCCTGGCAAGAATGGTATTAATCTCAGCTTGTGTTACCCCAAAGCTCCAGCATCTCAAAAGGTTAATGAGGGAACGCGTCGAGATACTACTTCATATAATTGTGATCCTTATTGTTATTTGCTTGTATGCACATCTATTCCTGCCCCATTCCTGCACATACCATCTAAAGAATCAAATGGTTTGTTTCTTCTTCCAGTATGCTTTAAGGCATTGCGGACATATGGCCATTGTGTAGGTGAGTCTCTCCCATATTGACCGCCTTCTGAAAGTATATGATGTGTCATTCAAGTGCAGCCTTCTGAAAGGAAAAGAACTTTGTCTCATGCAGAAGAAATGTGGAATTGTGGATTTGATTATAAGTGCTTAAGTCAAAAAGGCTTTCTGAATCCGCTCGACGTCAGCTCAGGTGGCATGTGATATAACCAACTCGTATACTTCCACTTCATATAGAAGAACTGACTCTACTAAGAACATGAATAGGTGTGACTGGTAGGACCAGCCGCAAAACTCTGTACTTGTTCTACATTGCATATAAAGCTTCTAGCCTGCCGTCGCCCATTGTCGAATACAAGTATTCCAGAAAGCGGGAGCTATTTGTTTAACTATTCAACAATGAAGAGATATAAAAACATGAGATGCACAAGCTTGAGTGGGATAGAAATGGAATTGGGATTGCTTTCGATGTGTCAAAAAAAAAAAGTATTCCTTATTTTTGGAGCTTGATATAGCACTTAGCAGTTTTGGAGAGACTAGTTTCAAATTTAGGTATATTTATTGCAAGCTTTTAAAATAAGATGAGTGAACCAACGGAAATAACAATTCTAATGCCCCAAACTATTCAGAGAGTAGAGGATTTGGATGCCATTGTGTTTGCTTCTCCCTGCTAGTGAGCAAACAATGTTATCATATGTTATTTTACTATTTTAAACGAAGATTTTCGACTGGTGATTCCAATGGACAGGATAACTTTTTGAATTTCTTTCATCTCAGGATTCTTGCATGCACTATTCAAGGTTTCCTTATTTTTGCAAGTTGTCAATATAAAAGGGCAAGATGTTGTAGCTAGACAATATGGTTTATATATGCAATTAAGACTTCATGCGTCGGGCAATTTTGAAATAGATGTGTGCAATCAATCAAGTCTTAGATCTTAGGCACCTCTTTATATATTGCTATGCCTCATCTCGCTTTAGCAAGTATCGCTTCGAGAAGAAATTGCATATGTGAGGGGCATATGGCAGACTAGTGGTTTTGCAGTGCTGGTCCATGGGATGGTAGGTTTTTTTCATCCGCCCAACAATACAATACCAGGTGCACTGCAAAAGGGCACCGCTGGACCACCTCCTGTTCTTATTGCTGCATAGGCGCAATCTCTTGAGGTGCCATCACTTCAAGTGCAACAACTCCAGCTTCCAATAGTATCCTAAAATTGTAGGGGTTTTCTATGGCCGAGATGCCTTGATTTCATAGCCAACGGTATAATTTTTTTTTTTTTTAATGGAAACGGGCGCATACTGGGCAGAGTATAATAGATCTACCTTGCTATTAGCACTATTCTCTATTTAATGAGTGCATGGGAAAATGGGAACATGGTAAAATAACTTGTTATTATAAGACATTATTAGCACCTGCAATTTCCTTACACAAGGTAGACATACACAATCATTATATCTGGATACAGGTGCAGAATGAAATTTCTATCACATGCATTCAGATGTGGATAGGCTGGATCCATATTTCGATCTATATGACAACATTCAGCAGCACAAACAATTGGGACATGTGTAGCTGGGGATTTCAATGCAGGCACAACAACAAATCAATTAACAAAGTTCAACCCTTCTGGCCGAAGACATGTTATAGCTTCATACTGCATTAGTTGTTTGGCCACACATGTCAACTGAAGCAGGCCATTCTGTCACAGGTTTCAAAAGGTAGTTGTTTCAGATATGCAACATATTTGACTTGCTTATTTGCAATGGTCTCTCAAGTGGCCATCCTCCTCTTCCTACACTTGTCAACAGGAGAATCAAGGTGGCAGATCCAGCGTGGTAGATTATGTGCTCGTGATCGAGAAAAAACCTGTGATGTTCCAGTATATTATACGATATGAAGATGTATACTATACTACCACATCACAATACATGTCAAGCCTATTGACATGTGTAGGATAAGGCAATATATGACATGCATGCTACCTGGATAACTAGCATATTAGTGTATTGTGGAGATTGCTCCATGGAGATGTTGATACATTCACATGTAGGCAACCATTGGGAACCATTACATTTTACATTGTAGTATAATATAACCCATGGTACCGATATATTGTACTTGTTAGTCATAATATATCATAGGGGTGCCAATTACGGTACACATCGGGTCTACATGTTGGCAACATGTTAATACAACATATAAAGTTGCATATAAAGTTATATGTAAAGTTGCATGGAGCCACATTGCCATGTGGCAACTCCCCATTGGACAAGTATATAGGACTGGATTCTAATTTCCAGACTAAAATTAGGGCAAGAACCCTAAATTCCCTTTTTGGTTTTTAGTAGCTATTCTTGGGAGAAGGAGCTCAAAGGGTCAGAACAGGGCAACACTAGGTGGAAGGCCTCATAGCAGGCGCCAAGCTTGCAATACCAAGGCGCTACTGCAACGGATCACTCCTCAAGACTTTTCAAGATGGATGCATCTCAAGGTCTGTGCGCATGTCAAGAGTTAGTTGGGCGAAAGATATAAGTGGACTGTAGGAACTATTGGGTCATATATCCAAGAGGTCATGGACAAACGGCATCGGCTTTGTCCTGCTAGCTTGTGATGCCATGCTTTGTATACCAGCATGCCCATTGCTGCCACGGTTTTTCCCCACGGAATTTTTTCACCCGGCCCGTAATACGCATGTTGTTTCTCGTGTACAGGTCCCGTAGGCCAATTGGCCTCCGTGGACGATAAAAAGGTTATTCTATTCTATAATATTATATCATTTTATGATGATGATCATGGATGTGTTCTCTCTGTTGCACCTCTTGTGCTTGAGGAACCGGAGGGGGGTGGGGGATAGAGACTATTAGCTATGTGTAGAGACGACTCTAGCAAACGACCTCAGTAATTCCTTTTAGATTCAGCCTGTGCATAGAAGCTTGTCTGATTGTGGACAAAGGGGATTGCCTGGCTTACAAGGGAGTACTTATCCATGTGCATTTGGTCTCTTGGTGTGGAATGTCTATGGGGAGACCATTGTTTGCTAGACCTAATAGCTTGCCATCATAAGAGGGTAAGGTATGGGTTTGGACCCTCCTAGATGATTCGCCGCCTCAGCGAGTATGAACATGGACAATCATGATTCTCTAGCATCTGCCCTAGCATGATGCCTGCTGGAAGAGAGCAGTTCTTCCTGCCTCATCGGATCAGCGGATAAGCAACCCTAGAGTAGCCCCTATGGCTATGTCTGTAGCAGGCTACAGTAAAGACCCGATGCTCTTCGGTCTATCTGCAAAGTATGCACAGGAGGAGCGGATGGAGTGGGCTACCCTTGCCGTTGTTTCTATGTCGGCCAATGTCGTTGACATGCCTTTCGTCTGTTGATATCTGGAGGAATAGACCATCAGTTATTCCCCCATGAGTCTGAGCCTGAGTAGCATCTATGCCATGTGATGTTCATGCTATGTGTTCTATCCTTCGTTGTGGTCATATTATTGCCATGCATGTGCCCGGGGGATGGACTTCCTTCAAAAGGGATATGCCACTTGCTTGCATAAGGTGGTAAAAAAACCACTATATACACCATTTCTTTAATAAAAAGACCCTAACATATGATCTTTGAATTTTATTACATATATACCTCCTCCCAATTTATATGCCAATTTCACTTTTAAAGAACCCTCATCCTATACAGCCTTATATAAACCCCATATAAACATTATTTTCTATCTATTTGTATATGTAATGCTTTTTCAATCATATATATTTACCAAAAGATTGAGGTCGAAAATTGAATTACGAGTCTTCTTTTTCCTAGGGTCCACTTCCGTTAAAATGGATATGCCATGTGCGTATATAGGGTGGTAAAAGAACTCCTATATATGCCACTTTCTTAATACAAAGCCACCTGGCATACAATTTTAAAATTTTGCTACACATATACCCCCCCCCCCCCCCCTCCCTGGGGGATTTATACGTCAATTCAAAAAGAAATATATATTTTATCATGTAAGTATACATACATCCAAGCCCCCCAAAAAAAACATCTATCTTGTGTTCAAGCACGTGGTTTGGGGGTTCTTCTAAGTGACTCCTTGTCTATGTGTTTTCATGTCTTCGGTTTATACGCTTCCGCATCTAGGTCGACCGCGAGGAAGACAAGAAAATGACACGTTCATTGCTTCCATGCCAACTTTTGAGCACCAACAAGAGGCTGACGTTAGGTGGACAACCTCATGCAAATTATGGAGGTCGACAAGAGGGAATCTCCAACATTTATAAGGCCGGGATGTCCTATAGATGAGGGGGATTTCACAATGGTATCAGAGCTATAATTCTGGTAGAATAAGAACAAGAACTGAGTAGACTAACTAATCTAGTATTTGATGTTTGGGAGTAAAAACCTCGAGTAGTGGTCTAGTGGCAGGACCTTAAACCGCCACACACGAGGTCACGGGTTCAAACCTGGCCAATATTGGTCTAGTAATGGGGACCCTAAAATTCCATTGCCCCGAGGTCACGGGTTAAAGTATGATCAATTGGTCCTGTTGTAGAGACCTTAAACCTGCCATAATCTCATGCAAAGCAGTTCATAGCATAGAATTGAAATGATCGCGCATAGGAGTGCATTGGCTTTAAATTCTTAGCATAGAATTGGAATGATCACGCCTAGGAGTTCATAGAATTGAAATGATCGCGCATAGGAGTGCATTGGCTTTAAATTCTTAGCATAGAATTGGAATGATCACGCCTAGGAGTTCATTGGCTTCCATGTGATATGGGGAATAAAGTGAAGTAGAATGTAATCATGATGCGATGATGAATAAACTGATGTCCTTCAATGGAAAAAGAAAAAAAAAAACTCAAGTAGTGGGATCTATTTTTCTTCAAGTTAGAGTCTAGTAGGTAGTCAAAGTTTTGTGATCAAGCAAGTAGCTACGAATTGAAGGAATTAACACTTTTAAAAAAAAAAAGTCTAGTAGGTAGTCAAAGTTTTGTGATCAAGCAAGTAGCTAAGAATTGAAAGAATTACTTTTTTTTTTCTGGTTGAAGGACGTCAGACTTTATTTAATCAAAGAGTCAAGTACAAGTATAAATGCAAGGCGGGAATAAAATCTCAGCGGATAAGCAAGACCCACTGAGTGAAGCGACCTGCCTAAGCATAAGAGCGCACATTCAAATACTCCTCAAAGATCAATCGCCTCTTACGAAGGGCAAGTGAAGAACAATGATATGATTTACAATGCGGTCTTGAGCTTCTTGGAGAACATGGTTATCTGCCACATCCAAACCTTTGAATTTTACCAGTCTTCGTCTTTTTCAGATAGTTCAAAGCAACCATCCTGCAGCTAGATGAATAGGTAGTAAAATAAAAAGGGGTTTCAGGGGGTTTTCATATGGATATGTAAATGACCATTCTTGAAATCATAGACTTATAACAATTAAATGGCCTCTTATAAAAATGAAAAAAAAAAAAAAACACATAGATTCATTAGAAAAAAGCAATCATTTGGCGAACCTGTATTTCACATTTCAAAATCACGTAGGCACCCCCAATCATAAATGACCATAATCGAAAAGAAAGGTGCCTAGAGGCCCCAACATACATTCTGGAACATAGGATCGACGAATCGGACAGCTTAGGTAGTTCAGGATGCACCTCGTTTAAAATAGGTAGCAAAATAACTCCATCCAGCTACTTGGGTTAATTGCCAAAAGTACTTGTTGACTTGTTAATGAAACCTGAAAAAGGGAGCACAACCAATTTCATACAAGTCTAAGGTGGTCACACATGAAAAGGCAATGCTCAATGGTCTCAGATCCACACTCGCATACTGGACACTGATCTGATATTCTGGGGTTAAACTTGTGGACAAGCACGTTAACCCGAGGGATCCACTAATCAAGAGGAGGAAGAATGTCAATATCAAGCAACAACTTATACATAGAGTTCACAAGTTTGCGCAACCTCCTCATGACAAATCCATGCTAAACTAAAGATTTCTAATTCCGTTGATGAATGCTGGAGCAAACTTTTGCAAATGTGCAAAGAGAAGTTTCTTGCTGCGCAATTGATGCTTCTGCAAGAGCTCTAACTCACCAGACTTTTGGAGGGCGAATATATGAGTAATCATATCACAAAATTGCGCAGTATCATGGACAAAATTGATGAAGCTGGTCCTATTAGATTGTGTTGTCAATTCTCAGCCTATTTTGAGCAACACAATTGCTTGGCTCTTCTATCAAGCATTACTCCTGCTTGCAATAATCTCATTACAGTATTGTCTCAGCATCAAGGCACTCTTAGTTGGGAGGAAGAGACATATATCCTACAAGCAGAAGGTCTAACAAATTCCTAACTAACTGTATTTTTTGGAGCTTGCTCCAAGGCACAGGATGCCAAGCAGCATGAAGCCAAGCAGTCCCTTCCCAAATGTGAGTATTGCGGGTGCCATGGTCATGTCAAATCTGATTCTTGGAAATTAACTGCATATGAAGCAAGAGGCAAATTTATTCCACCTCAATCCAGCAAAGGTCCAATCCTTGCTCAAGCAAACTGCACCACTGTTGGGGAAGATTTTGTTCAGAATAATTCCCTAAACTCGAGCAACTTTTTTTTAGCAAAATGGAGTTTAACGACTTCAATTAGTGTCAAATGATAGCTGCCAAGGAACATACAACTCAATGTGTTTTATCATAAAAAAAAAAGTATTTACTCTCTATATTAGCAAGCTTTGGATCCCTTCATGATAGAAAAATGAGGAGTGCAGTTCTGGAATGGGAAAAACTGCCAGTTTCTCTAAAGTTTGAACAATCACCACAACATATAGGTGAATCCATTAATCATGAAGTCCTCATAAGTCATTAAGAATTACGTTAAGGTTCAAAAGGTGGTATATATTTTAAGATTGAAATTTCTCCTATTAGATACATAGGTTTAAGTGGCAGGAGGCCCTTGTGCATTTTATGAGGATTGAATGGCTTGGCACATCAAATATTGAAAAGCTTTACGGAGATACTTGTAGCCCTTCTCAAGGCACAACCCCCTACTAGGGGCAATGGTCTTCTAGGGGCAATGCTCCTAGTGATGCTCGAACTAGCGACCTCAGGTTGATGGGCTTATGGAGTGTGCAATAAAAGAGTGCTTGAACACGCATCTGTAGACTTCCGATTTCATTCCATGCTAATAGTCGCATAATGAAAGGATGCTTGAGATTATGCTAGTACAAACGATTTAGATATAGACCGTAATTGTTTGTAACAACTGCACTTTCAGAAACACAATGGATTCACTCATAAAAACCCTTCAGGGCGGGGTTTTTTAATCCTAAACAGTAATAGGCTACATGGTCTCCGAACCATGAAATCCAATTCAATTC
Organism: Isoetes engelmannii; assembly: GCA_011763485.2. NCBI lineage: Eukaryota > Viridiplantae > Streptophyta > Lycopodiopsida > Isoetales > Isoetaceae > Isoetes > Isoetes engelmannii. Next base: position 9,076 of record JAANSK020176105.1, read on the forward strand.
ATTATTAACCACCTTTCGTGCACACTTGCAATATTGACGTCTCAAAAGAATAGAATAGAATAGAATAGAATAGAATAGAATAGAATTGAATTGAATTGAATTGAATTGAATTGAATTGAATTTTTATCGGTCACGGAAACCAATTGGCGTATAGGACTATAAAAAAAACAACAAGTGCATTGCGGCCATGATGGAAGAAACCCCGCCCCGAGGGAAAAACTTTGGCAGTAATGAACTTGCTCGTGTACTGTACCAGCCCGTAAGGACCAACTTTACATAGTCATTGTAAAATAGGAGGTATTCAGTCCTTGCATAAAAAATCGTACGTAAGAGCGGGCGCCAAAATTCTTGTAGATTATAACGTCACATTACAAACTGCGGCCTTCTGTTTGTCCATTTTGATTTGATCTACTTATTCAAAAACATACCCCACGACCATTTCTGCCGCCACTGAAATATTAAAGCAATGGCAGAATTATCCAGTCTAGCTTACTCCGGAGGCCAAACTCCCCGTGGACCTTGGGATCTCCTCATTACAGCTTAATTATACGTCATGGATTCGCATTTTCCAACTAAGCCCAGCGTATTGCGCATGATATATTGGAAGATTTCCATGATTTCCCTTATTTTGGCAACTCAGTCCATGCCTGTCCCTCATTTGGGTTTCCTTCAATCTTGTTTGATTTTATGTTTTACTTCCTGATTTAGAGTACGTTTATACGATCTACAAACTGCATGGTCTGAGTTTGAAGTCATTCATTACAGTTAAGTTGATATATTATTAATCATATTTTTTGTATGTTAAGTATGGCGCAACATGAAACAAAATGAGGTGAGATCATTCTTAGGCTTCGCTGATACTTACCTTATGTTCTTTACTCATTGGCAGCTTGCTTAAACTTGATGCTGGCATTGAGCATATACAAAGAGCATACTTTATCTTTTCAATTTGAGTAACAGGGATCAGCATTAATGGGGAAAGCCTTGGGGAAAATCAGTCCCTTAGTAGTCATTGTGGTGCTAATCTGGTACTGGAAGCCAGCTGCAGCAGCATCGACCTTGGAATCTGATGGTGAGTGCTAAGACAAAATCCCTGCCCTAAAATATCGATACAATTGTTTTTCTGATCCATGATAGTGATATCCATTGCAGTGACTGCACTACAAACAATGGCCAAACTCTGGAAAAATGCAGGTGACTTGGGATGGAATGGCAACGACCCCTGCGGATCAAAATGGAAAGGTGTTACTTGTGATTCTACTCACATCAATGTTGTGAAGCTGTAAGTCAAGAGCTACGCCTTTAATATGGGATTTCGCTTCTTACTTCATCCTTTGGGATTTGTCAGCCTTGGTTGTCTCTTTCTGTCTCAGGAATTTATTCGGATCTGGCCTCCAGGGAACCTTATCACATGCTATTGGGGGACTAGCAAGTCTTACTACATTGTATAGACGAATTTCTCTTTCGGCTTGTTATCACTGTTTGCAAGCCACACACGAGCTAACATAAAAATTACAGGGATCTGTCATTCAATTCGAATCTTACAGGAAGTTTACCTTCACAAATTGGTAACCTTACGAAGTTGAAGAACATGTGAGTTTCTAGAACTATGGCTTTTAATATCCATTGGTCTAATTTTTTGTGTTTGCGTACAGTAACCTTCAGGCTTGTAGCTTTACTGGTCCAATTCCTAGAGAAATTGGTAATCTGAAGGCGTTGCAGTTTTTGTAAGTCCTTCTCGTGGCAAAAAGTTCGTTGATCTTATTTCCTGGTTGATGGTTACGTTTTTCTCCTATGGCAGGGCATTGAACAAAAATAATCTGACAGGAAGCATACCGCCCAGCTTAGGCAGCCTGGCAAGCCTTTCATGGTTTGACATATCTGAGAACCTTCTTCAGGGTGAGTTACCAGTCTCAACTCAATATGCAGTTGGCCTCGACAATCTTACAGAGGCAGGTCACTTGTAAGTATTCTGTCCATATAATATGACAACCAATTTTTGATAAAATAATGATATGTTGGAAGTGATGTCCCAGCCATTTCAACAACAACTCCCTATCAGGCAAAATTCCTAAAGAAATTTGCTCTCTGCCTAAACTTGTGCACTTGTAAGTTTTCATTAGTATTGAAACTCCTCTAAGTTTTTATTAGTATTGAAACTCCTCTGTTTGTCCTTGCCATTTGGTTATTTACTAATTTTCATGTTTTCGCATGTTGTCAGGCTTCTGGATAGTAACAACTTTAGTGGAACAATCCCATCAGAAATTGGAAACTTTAAAAGCTTACAGATCCTGTAAATATCTCATTTGACCACAATGGGACCACAATAGCTTTTTATGTGTTAATGGTAACGTCTGCCTCCCTCATTATTCTGCAGGAGGCTCGGGAATAATGAATTCTCTGGTCCTATTCCAAGCAATATCAGCAATATCAGAGCTCTGCAAGAAATGTAAGATGGCACAAGACTTCTTTCTCTTTCTTGTGAAGGCGTTGTGATCAATGCAGAACACAATTTGTTTTAATTGAAACAATGAGCATGATATGCTAAACTTTGTAAATGCTGAACTATGTCTTTTGTTTTACAGACATGTTAGGAATAACCTCCTGAGTGGACCTCTGCCAGATTTTTCTAATCTTACAAATCTGACATTATTGTAAGTAAATTTTCAATGTTATAGTTCAGTTTGTTCTCTGTCTATGCTACTTACGCTTTCTTTTCCCCAGGGACTTGGGACTAAATAACTTTGATGCGCAAGTAGTCCCCTCATCTATTGCAAGGTTACCCTTAATTACACTGTAAGCAAATGCTTTACCAACGAAGTTTGGAAGAACCATGAAAACTAAGTTGCTGACATTTATTAAGCTTTACTACAGTGATGTCGACAATATCAATTTGATTGGAACATTTCCACCAGCCATACTTCAATCTTCAACATTGGAGTCCATGTCAGTGGAAATTCACTCTTGATGATTGTTTATAATGCAATGCCATCCAATTCGACCTTACTTAGCTCATATACTACGACAGATGAAGGCTCAGTAGATATTCTTGCTTTCCTAACTTCATAAAGTTGACATTTTGGCAGATCAGCTATGCACAATCACTTAAATGGATCCCTGAACTTTGCGCAAGCTAGTGCATTGGGCATTGCTGAATTTGATTATAATGACATTACGGATGTCGCCTTCGGCGCGAGTACGGTTATCGTTACGTGAGTGTTGGTGGAAACTTGTTCGTAGCTTTCTCAACTGCTAAAACAATGTCTCTCATTGTGCAGGCTGTTTGGAAATCCTGTGTGTAACAGTACTCACTACAACCTCTCTGCCAAAGCGTGCAATGCATCCAACACTTCCACTAACACATCTGTATCTTCTCCTAGTTCATCTTGCGAAGTTATTGACTGTTCACAGAAAACTCAGAATCCAGTCACTTGTACATGCCAATATCCATACATCATTGAAATACTACTGACTTCTCCCCCTTATGCTGACCTCAATGAGGAGAGAATGAAAAATCTTACAAATGTGTTGCAAAACGCGCTTATGCTGGAAAACGGCCAAGTATGGGTGCATGATGGAAGAGTAACATCAAATTCAAGGATAATAGCAACAGTGTATTTGTTTCCAAATACAACTGAGAATTCATTAACTGATGACGAGTTTGACCAAATTACTAATAAGATAAGACATCATGAAATTAGTTTAGGGAAGTTTGGTCCATACATATTGCGAGCTATTATCAAAACACCACTACATGGTAAGTTTTACTCAGATACAGTCTTGTCCTATTAATTTCTGCTGCTTTCGCTGTTTAATGCATAAGCCCACAGGTGGAGGCAGGCAGAGCAAACAAATACATGGAGCAGCTTTGGTTGGGATTGTTATAGGCCTGGTAGCCTTAATTGTTATTATACTTGGTATCGGAATTTATGCCTTAAAGCAGCGGAATTTAGCTATTGAGGCAACCAATCTCTCAAAACAATTTGGTAAATCTTGATGTTGTTTTGAATTTCAAACAGAATAAATGCATAATAATGTAAATAATCTTGTCTGATATAGTATCTCCACTTAGGTCAAGATCTGCTTCAGTTGTCTCATTGTGTAGAAACTAATATTATCTTCAACACATCATTGTCACAAGAAGGAAATTCCATCTAACTTAAATTGTGGCCTTAATCCCTCGTGCTTTTCCCTACTTCTTTATCCGTCTAAACACCTCAGGTCAAAGAACTGCAATGCCCTTATGCATTTAATGAGGATTGAATGGCTTGGCACAATAAATATTGAAAAGCTTTATGGAGATACTTGTAGCACTGGCCTCAAAACTTTTCATTTATATGATGTTTCAGCTTCGTGGGGAGCAGGTAGTAAAACAAGTGGTAGCAGTCCACAGTTAAAAGGGGCCAGATTCTTCACATCTGCTGAACTTAAGAAGGCAACAGACAACTTTAGTGGAAGCAAGGAAATAGGTCATGGAGGGTATGGAAAGGTAATAAATGCTACAATAGCTCTCATGAGTTATCTCCTATTGGATGCCTTCAATTTGTTTTCTTGCAGGTGTATAAAGGAACATTAATAACCGGAGAAGCGGTTGCAATCAAGAAAGCTGAAGCAGGGAGTCTACAGGGTCCACCAGAATTCAAGACAGAAATAGAGTTGCTATCCCGTGTGCACCACAAGAATCTAGTTGGCCTCATTGGATTCTGTTATGAAGAAAAGGAGCAAATGTTGGTATATGAGTACATGTCGAATGGAACTTTGCGGGATCGACTAAATGGTTAGATATTCATGCTTAAACACTAATAGGATTAAATAGATCTGAATAAGAGACCTTGAAAATTTTGCAGGCTCTCCTCCTTTGACTTGGAAGAAGAGGCTAGAGATTGCTGCCCATTCTGCAAAAGGCATTGCTTATCTACATGAAATGGCCAACCCTCCGATCATTCACAGGGACATCAAATCTACAAATATTCTCCTGGATGATAAATTCGTGGCCAAGGTGGCTGATTTTGGTCTGTCAAAGGTTGCTTCTGAAGATAGTCATGTTTCTACTCAAGTGAAGGGGACAATGGTATGCACCCAATAATCAAATACTTTCTTTTATCAAAACTGAAATATAACAAAACGTGCAGGGTTACATAGATCCCGAATATTACATATCGCAACAACTAACCGAAAAGAGCGACGTCTATAGCTTTGGCGTCGTTATGCTGGAGATCATCTTGGCTGAACCACCCATAATCAAAGGGAAGTACATTGTTCGTGAAGTAAGGAACGCAATGAAGACAGGTGGGATAAATAAAGCAGCAGATCTGTTGGACCCTCGCCTTAAAAACTACCGGATTAAGGAGCTTGAAACATACATTAAACTGGCGCTTAGATGCGCGGATGATCCAGCAGAACCTCGTCCTAGAATGAGCGAGGTTGTGAAAGAGCTTGAAATTCTGGTAACAGAAGTGGGTAGCTACGATCAAGGTATGCAAATTGATCTTAGCCCACCACAGTCCTCCGATGCATCTTTCAGTTGCAGTGGAGGATTCCCGCTGCTACACTTATCGAACCCAAGTAACATGCAAGCTTAATCAGGGCTATTAAGTATTGAGCTAGCCACATTATCTTCTTACATGTAAAATTATATTTTGACTTTCCGGCTTCCGAAAATAATAAAAAAAAATGTGCTAACGCACTGGGTTGCCCGAATTAAACATACAGAATGAGGTCAAAGGTTACAAGAAATTTACAATTTGGAACTCAAAATACTCAAGAAGACTGAAGAA
>JAANSK020176216.1:0-14852 GCA_011763485.2 Isoetes engelmannii
GGAATTGACCCACATTGACATGATTTTCGGGCAAGAGTGGTTGTGGAAATATGATCCGTTCATCAGTTTTCGACGACATATTATGAAACTTCAAGTTGACGGAAAAAGATATGAATTATATGGAGAGCATGATTTACCATCGACTCCACTACTTTCCGCCATTCAAGTTAAGAAGTTGGTACGTAAACAACAAGCTCAATTGTTTTCAGTGAGTCCCAAAAAAAAACTGCCAAATGAGTCCCAGAGAGGATCATATGCCAAACCTTTCAATTTCCTGTGGGCTATAGCTGCTTCAACTAGCATAGATTGGAAGCAGACTTTTAACCAGTTAAGGTTGAAGGGCAAGGAATTATGATGAGATCTATTCATGTGTTTCCATATTACCCAGAGAGGTAGGGATCTAAAGGTGCCTAAGAATGTACTTGGAAAGTGAAGAAACTCCAAGAATCCTACAGTAGAAAAGCCAGGTGTGGCACCACAGAGATTTCTGGCCCATGTCCAAAAGGGAATAAGCTTTGAACATTGGAAAATGTGGGGGGTTGGTTTCAACCTGTGAGCAGCGAAGGGGGCAAAGATCTGAGACACCTAGATTATGTTTAGCTACCCTTTCATTAGAGGTTGAGCTCTGGTTGACAAGTAGAAGCCACCTGAAAAGAACAATCTTCTGAGCACAATAGACTGTCCAACCTGTTGTAATGAGATTTGTTGCAACCTCATCCCCATACAACAGAATACTTCAAGGGCGGGGGATCTAGAAGGAGTTTGTACATCCTCGAAACTTTATACTGCTTTTCTCCCTTACAACTCTAAATGTCATTGCTGATTTGAAGAATGGTGAGCATTGAATATCCTGGCATCAAATAGCTAGGGTTCAGAATTATCAACAAGAGAATATATGTTGAAATCATAAAGGCATTAGAAGGATGGGAAGGTAGTCCTGGCTCGAGCATTTTTTAGACAACTTATTGTATGAGCTAGATTCACAAGTCTAGAATGGCATCGATCCGAGGCATCGGATCGAGATTTTAGAAGGGGGCGAGCATGCATCTTCTGGTGGGAGATCGCTATTTTAGGCGTGGCTCTTCAGCAGCATCTCATCAGCGCTTCCTCGTCGTCACTCAGCAGTACACTGTTCTCTTCTCTTCTCTTCTCTTTGAACCCCACCCCCCCTCCCCTCCCCTTTACTTTATTGTTATTGTATTTGTCGAGTGGCACGTGTGACCAGCCCCTCGCTTTTTGAGGTTTTGTGGCATGGTACGCCTGAACAACCCCTCGCTTTTTGAGGATTTTTCTTTTTTACTCTTGTGTTTTAGTGTTGGTAATGTGCAAGTACAGGTTAACAAGCGGTGGCACCTTTGATTTCTCCATTCCTGGGTTTTTTGGAGGGATTTTCAGCCATACATTTGTCAAAGCCCCTTGTCGAAGGCTTATCACTAGGGTTTTTCCTCGAAACCCGAAAGGGCGGGATTTTCTAATCCTGGTGATAAGCTTTCGGCAGGTACAATAACCAACATCTATTAGCATTGTAATTTTTGGGGTCCAAGTTCTATAATTGGATATTCCCTTTGTTTTCTTCTTTGTGGGTTGTTCACATGTGTGCAGCTACCCACTATCCACCATTGTAGAAAATCTGCTGAGAGATGAATGAGAAGCCTATCTAGAGTTTTTGTCGTTTTCATGCGAGCCCCATTCTAGGATAAAATCTTATTGCTATGCTATGATAAATTTTCTAGAGACATCATTGAGATTTGGTTCTATCACACAGAAAGCACTATACAAATTAGCCAGACTGATCTAATCTTGACTGTGCCTGGATAAAACTCACACGGTAAAAAATTCAACAATTTTTCAATTCAATGACTTGTGGCTTTATGAGCAAACGAATTATAGTTGTACTTTCTGTAATTTGCTGAATGTTATTTTCGAGCAAAACAAATGGCAGAAGGAAATAGATGGCGTGGATCATGCACATGTGCTATGGCACCTTCTAGCCAGGTAAGCCATTTATGATTCAACGGAATGAAAAACATGATGTTGAATTAGTAAAAAAGTAGATTTCTCAGGTTTCTTAGATAAATTGCTTAGTTTCTTTAAAACACTCTTGTTCTTCTATCCTGAGCTATGACACCTGCTACTTCCCATACGTACTGATGGTTCTAATTGGTCGTGTTTTGGATGGGTGCAGATATGAGGCCTACCCATCGTAAGGTTAATCACAAGCTAATTTATTAATGTTGTCAAATGGTATGTATCTCTATTTTCTATAATTCTTTGAATGAATTATTTGCTCTATAGTCTATGATTTTTTAAGAATAGCATACAAACAGATTTCTATAAAACAGATGGAAAGGTTTGCTTAATAAAAGCATAGATAGACAGATAGATTGCCTGCAGACCCCACCTGGTGATTCATTTCATAATCATCATCTATTTGTTGCTATTCCGTAAAAGATTTAAAAGTTCTAATGCAAGATAATGGCTTCTACAGATTTCTGAGAGTGATGCTTCTGTGGTTGACATATCGGAGGAGGAATCATATTGGGATCTTGAGTTGCTAAAGATAGGATATATGGACCAACTATTGGCTCTGTATCCTATCATACAAACGCTTAATGGTTTTAATGAAGGATGCCCCTGGATTCCATGACTTCATCATTCAAAGAGAATTGGATCTATTAAATGGAAGTAGACCCATGTATGGCATTCTATATTGAATATCTTAGATACCACGCATTGGTTCAAGCTATTTCACACTTTCTATAAAGATGGTAACATACTCCAGTTATTGAAAAATGCTATGATTCCTAACATTCCTAGTTTATTGGAATAAGAAAAAATGGAATCAAAAACTTGCATCACGATTCTAGGTGTGCATAGGGACGTCAGACTTGCGAGTGGTGAAAAATATCACCTCACTCTAGGTAATGTGAATGCTCCATCATCTACTACTATGAACTTAAAACTAGATGATGTGAATCCAAAAATGAAAGGTATTGCTATGGATGATGAGGCCAAAAACATTTCTAGCGATTTTGTTAATGAGGTGGTAGAAAAACAAAATGATCCCACTTTAGTCTTTAAGAAATTTGCTACTCCTTTGGTACCCAGAAGGGTGGTTGAACTTATGTCAGCTGAAAAGGATTTTAGGATGTGGGATTTGCATACATAGAGTTTGCTAGCACCAATACCTTTGGATGCATACTTTTATTTTGGTGGGATTGAGGATTCCCTACCAGTAGACAAACTCATAGATAAATATGCAAAGTTTATGAAATCATTGAAGAAACTCCTTTGAATGAACAAGTGGCATATGAAGAACCACCTCTACAACCAAACACTTTAAATTATGGTTGGGAGTGAAGTGGGAAACAATTGTATGCTATTTATGCTTTTGTTTGGGTTTTCTAAGTATCTACTTATTACATAGATTATGAAAACCTTGATATCTTCCTATGGACGTTACAAACTTGAAAAATTATGTTATCAAATTGAATCTACTTACATATAGTCGAGTCCTACATCCAAAAGGTCCTAAATTCATGAAGAGGAAATGAAGGTGGAAAGACGGAAAAGAAAACACCCTTCTTAGTTTCCTCACTTTCATATGCTTTATCATTTACAAGTACTGTAAACAATTGAGCTTGTTGTTTACATACCAACTTCTTGATTGAATGGCAGAAAGTAGTGGAGTCGATGGTAAATCATGCTCTCCATACAATTCATACATTTTTTCGTTCACAAAGTTTCATAATGTGTCGTCGAAAAATGATGAACGGATCATATTTCCACAACTATTCTTACCCGAAAATCATATCAATGTGGGTCAATTCCATGATAGCAAAAAAATCTCGTGCATGAAAGCCCTAAATTCGGGTAGCTGATGTCTTCCACCTTGTCAAAAGAGAAGTTGAGAAGTCAACTCCAGAAGACCTTCAAGATACAATTGAACTCCCCAAGGCGGTAGCAGACTTCATACCTGATCTTGACCAAAAAGATATGGATCGAAATGCTTCAATTCGAATTTCCACCAATAATAGGGATTCTAAGCAAAGTTCCTTTCAAAAAGGATGATAATAAACCTATCTTCAAGAAACTAAATGATAGAGAAAAGACAGAATATAGACAAAAGGGCTTGTGTTATATATGTGAAAAAAGTGAGCATTTCTTTTATCAATGTCTCCATAAGAAATCTAAGAGCGATGCTAAGAATGAGGGGGACACCACTAAGAACAATAAGCGAAGTAAGAATACAGGATCTAACAACGTGGTATTTGTGGGGGTTGCTCAAGTAAAAGATACCCCATTTTTGCTTAATGACACCTTTAAGATCAAGATATCCTTAAGAGGTTAAGAGTATTATTCTAGTAAACGCAGACTGTTCTCATAATTTCATTTCATGCAACATGACCTCTAAGTTAAGACTTCCAACCATTCCCCACGACCAGCCACTTGATGTCTAAGTGGCAAACGAGAGTTCTCGAATCTCTTGGACATCAAGTGGCTGGACTCTTGACCTCTTAAGGATCCCTTGATCGTAAAGGTGTCATTAGGCAAAAATGGGGTATCTTTTACTTGAGCAATCCCCACAAATACCACATTGTTAGATCCTGTATTCTTATTTCATCGTTGTTCTTAGTGTTGTCCCCCTCATTCTTAGCATTGCTCTTAGATTTCTTATGGGGACATTGATAAAACAAATGTCCACCTTTTCCACATATATAACACAAGCCCTTTTGTCTATATTCTGTCTTTTTTCTATCATTACGTTTCTTGAAGACAGGTTTATTATCATTTTTCTTGAAAGGACTTTACTGAGAAACTTTATTATTTGTGGAAATTCAAATTAAAGCATTTCGATCCATACCTTTTCAGCCAAGATCAGGTATGAAGTCTGCTACCGCCTCAACGAGTTCAATTGCGTCTTGAAGGTGTTTGGGAGATGACTTCTCAACTTCTCTTCTGACATATTTTTTTAGTCCCTAGAGAAATTGATGAAGCTTGGTCTTTTCTGTTAAATCCTCAATCTCCAAAACACAAGACGCAAAATCTTGGACGTAAGAAGTAACGTTTTTCGTTTATCGTCATTCATGTACCTTATTCCTTAATTTAAGGTCTTGATTAGAGGGAACGAAATAATTTCGTAATTTTTTAATGAACTTGTGCTAGGTTTCAATTTCTTGGGCCTGTCCTTGTTGGACTGCCTTGGTGTGGCGCCGCCACCATGCCAAGGCATCCTTTTCTAATGAATCTCTTTTCTAATGAATCTGAAGCACAAAGGACCTTCTCAGAGGTTGGTGTTTTAGAAGATTAAAAATAGTGTTCCATTCTCAAAATCCAGTTTGAGAGGACCATCCTATTCCTAGTCCCATTATAGGGTTTAGGCAAAGGAGGAACATAATATTTTTTATCCTTTTTTAAAAGGTGGTATAATTGCTTAACCTCTGGACAGAAGTCCCTTGGGTCCTCTTTGCCTTTTATTTATCTCCCTTCTTTTCTTCTTCATCGGAGTCCTCATCATGCATGTGCCTAAGACTGCCTTCACTTCGTAGATCAGCGAGTTGGGCAATAGTGTGCAGTTGCGCACACAGATCATGCATTTTCTCCTAGAGAGGATCGCCGATGTCGAAGTCCTCTCCCTCCAAATCTACATCCACGTGGTCCTCATGTTTAGCGTTCTCATGTTCCTCATGTTTAGCGCTTTCAAGTTTAACATCCTGAAGCATTTCCGTATCAGGAGGAACTGAAGTGCTTGCCTCCGGCTTGGGATCGCTAGGAGGCACGTCTTGGGTGGGTCTCTAGGAGGAGATGCCCCCACCCTGGGAGTGGTACTAGATTCTTTTGGAGGGCCTTCTTTTGTTAAAGGATATGGGGAGCATGTTGGCACCACCCGTGTCTTCTCTTATTTAGGCATCTTAAATAACCTTAAAAAAAAAGGTTATCTTAGCTTAATATAAGCTTCTTATATCTTATAGTTTCACTTTTTTTTTTTTTTTTTTTTGAAATTTTCTTAACCCTTGACTTTTGAATTGTCACACCAAAGCCTTATCCAATAAGCCTTAATACTTTGAAATCCTGGTTTTCGATTTTGGACGACAAGTAGGGTTTGCACTCTGACTTTTAATTCAACGACTTCGAATGCCAAACAGATCTTTTAGGGCTTCTTAGGGTTCCTACGAATTGATAGTTTTATCCAGGCAAATTTATTATTTCTCAGGCTTAACAATTTTTGTTGTGGAATTTACCCTGAAAGAAATAATAGCAAAAGCAACAGCATGAAACTAACATGTTCAGTGCTTTGATCCTCCAATCTTCTTGCACTTCCTTGAATCTTCAGGCTCTGATACCAATTGAAAGAAACCCAAGAGAGAGAAGCCACATATATACTATCTAATACTTCTCTTTTTTACGTAATCCAAAAATGGTACAAAACAAGACATAAGTCCCAAATGAAAAGTCATGTCTCAAGAGACATGTACACAAGTATAAATAAATATAGTATATTAAATAATCTACTATATATCTCTACCATGATCATGGTTTCTTACAAATATTTCCATCCTTTGTCAGTAGCATGGACCCATTACCCACTAACTGCAGAAGAAGCCCTATGAATACAAATACTACCATTAACTTGGCAAATGCCTGCATTTCATCATTACTTTAAAAAAAAGGAGGGAGGGGGGAGGGGAGGGGGGTGTCCGCCCTTTTTTATTGACAACTTTAATAGTGTTAGGAAGTTCAAGAGAGGTTGTTTTGGCCGGTTTTGGCAATTTCTAGAATTAGGCAGTGGCCCTTGCCTGGTCTGTCGTGATTTAATCATGCCATGCCGATGGTGGGTGTCATTGCCAATGTCAAGGATAGCTAGAGTCTGCCTCTCAATGAGATGTATAGACATCGCCTGGCACTGTTGGCTTCGATCATGCGGTGTCGAAAAGTGGGCGTTGTACTCTCATAGAAGGCTAGGAAGATATATTAGTAAGATACACTCTAGTTCCTGATGGTGTTGTTTGTGAAAATCCACACTGATATAGGGATTGACGTATATTTTATTAAGTATTTGTTTGGGCTTGTCTTTTGAAAAAGCATGACTTGGTCAAGTGCAAGTGCATTGAGTTTGCTAACCTCTTAGAGGGAGCTTCCTTGTGGAGTCAGTAGCTGGGTCAGATCATAACTCAAAGTCGTCGAATCAAACAAGAGAAGTTTATGTCTAGGTTCGCCCATAGAGGTTGAACTTGGAACTTAGTGTTTTACTTGAAACTTAGTAAAGTCCCGTTAATTAATAGGAAAAGTGAATCAGGTTACAATTTCAACAATCACGAAATTGGGGGTTTTTTTTTGTCAAGTTTAAAGTTGCGTTCTGCTAGCTAGACAATTTCTTATACAACCATCATCCCCTCGGCTTGGATCTAAAAAGCTCCTTTTCATCATGTCTATAACGTTCGATCTATGTCGGTTCCTCTTGGATATCCCACCTTTAGAAGCACCTTCGTTGAATATCAACTACTATAACATTGTTTGAGAATATGTTGTAGCTCTAAAGGTTTTCCTTGAATTTCTTCTTTCTCCTATCTCCAATCTTTTATAGGATCATAAGATACTAATTCCATTGTCTCTCCAATTTTTTTTTCTTCAATCTGTTTGTGTTTCTTAGCAAAATCAAATGATCCTTTCACTTAATTTGACTTCTTCGTAGTCTAAAAATTTTCAATAGAATAGAATAAAATGTATTTTATCATGGAACGACAAGTAATTTATTTAAATCAGCTAATATCTAATAGGGGACTTCATTTCTCGCAATAAGGTTCCCCAATGCTTTAAAGGGGCGACGTTTTGGAAGGGGTAATGGCCCAGGGGAGGCCATTACGCCCTGTAAAGCTCTGGCGAGCCCATTAGGGCGAGCCAGGCCAAGCAGGGCGTAATGGGCTCGCCAGGCCAAGCAGGGCGTAATGGCCTCCCCCGGGCCATTAACCCACGTAATAATAGGGGGGAGGCTATTACAAACATGAGGTGGCCCTGCTTTTTCCTTTTTTCTTGCGCCATGGTGGATGAATTTTAGAGTAAGAAATTACAACATTTAAGATAGTGCGATAATTGGCACAGTAATAGCCTCCCCCCTATTATTATGTTTTGTTTTTGCAATCCTGAATAGCAGCAATGGCACATGCAATGGCACATGCGGCTTCATCAATGGTTGCTTCTTTGGAGTGAATTTCCATAGATGTTTTTTGTAGACTAGCTAGGAATCCAGGGGTCTCTGGATGTCTCGGCGAAGAAGGCCGTCCCAGAAGGAGACGGATTGCAGCCGGATTGAGCCCTAAGTTTGGGTCTCTGATCTTCAGCTGCCCGATCCATCTTGTAGCCTGGTTCGGGGGGCGGAAGGAGCTGCACCAACAATTCTAGGGGCAAAGTGAGATTCCTTGTCATCTAGGTGCGCTGGAGCAGGGCAGTGTGTTCCGATTCCTCCATGGCATTGATAAGAAATTCGGTGCTGAGGGCCCTACCACGTGTCCGACATCGACACCCCTTTGTATGGGGCCATTAATTAATATTCAAGGGCTGAGAACATTATAGGAGAGGGTGCCCTTCTTCCATCCACTCCCCTTCGATGGCCCACTTTTTGCCCTTTAATAGCCCACCTTTGCCTTCAATGGCACACTTTTTATCCTTTAATAGCTCACTTTTGCCCTTCAATAGCCCACCTTAAGAACTATTAAAATTTGATAAAATGCATGGTCTATTGATGGGCACTTGTGGTCCAATGAAGGTCAAGTGTGAGTATTTGGTGGTCCATTGAAGGGCTTTTAGTGGTCCATTGAAGGGCATTTTGTGGTCTATTGGGGTCAAAAAGCCGACACAACTTAAAATCTTCATAGCAACCTTCCAATTTGTCGAAACTACTCGTGTCGAATATCAAAGGAAAGCTAAAGACCTAAATTTCATTGCGGTATGCTAAGAAAGTGAGTTAAAAAGAGTTTAATCCATCATAATATAATTTTTTTCCTTAAGTGGCACTTCATGGGCACCCTCCCCTAGATTCTGTTTTTGTACCAGTTCAAACTCAATAAAAAGCACAAGGACGAATAAGGAACTCTACCAAGGATCATTTGTGGATTATACGAAGGCCCAACATTTTTCAGCTTCTAAAGAATACCCATATTTGTGAGTTAGATGCATGTACCTCGTGGATGGGCATTGCTCCAAAGAATTCAAGCAGCTACCATGTTCTTTCTTCTCTTGCAATGAACTGGATTGCAATGCGCTGGAATGGAACACCATATACTCTATTGTCAAAAGGTGGTCCGAATTACGACATTACGACATGCCACTTCCAACTTTGCATACTCAAGGACCAAGGACCAAGGTCTACAACACTTTAAAGCCTGTTGGAAAGAGAAACATGCGGGTCGCTCCATAGAGGAGCGGGTATGTGTACAATGGAACAATGATGCAGACACGTTATTGTATCAGCAACATGTAGCTTTTTCCTTTTCTTGATTGACTTCAACAATCCGTTCCTGGATTGTTAGGAGTGGTGCAAGCACATTTTCAGTAGACGATCTTTCTGTTTTCATGCACCTTCACCCACGTTTACTGCAATGGGATATATTTCTCCGTGACCTTTCACAAATATGGGTGGCAGGAAATAAATATGAGGATTTCTGTTGTTTCCTTATGTGATAGAGGGGAAAGGTTCCTCCATATTTCAGCAGCTGATGAACTTTCAGGACCAGAATCAAACTAAATTCAGAACCCTGAAGTATGTGCTTTACCAAGAATACAGTGTGCCTATTAGGAAAACAAGCTCTCGTCATAAACAACAGGAGACTCCTTTGGCCAACTACAAGGGGATAGTAGACAGGCTGTGAGAAATTTCAAGCTCAATATGGTCAAAGATTTGCTAAAGTCAGATGTCCACATGATCCTATTATAAACAATACATTTGATTATGCAGTTATCCATTTGGCATGCATGTTGCTTAGCTCATTTATCTATAGAAAGTAAGTAGAGCAATTAGTAAAGATTGGCACGTGCAAGCAAATTTTGGTAAAGATGTGCTGAACACAAAAATAAGTCGACTGAAATGCAGCAAATCACTCTTATTTTCATGCCTTGCAATGATATAAATCACTTGCACCTGTTTAGCCATGGCAATCTATGACTACTAACCGAAAATTGTTTGACACATGCTAAAATTGTGCAACAAGCCTGCGGCATCAACCTTAAGTCGCATGAAGATTGAAAAATTCATACCTATGCTAGTTAGACATGAAAATATATCGAAGTTCAATTTGCAAGGTGTGCTAAGTGTTATTAATACTTTGCCATTTGCTAAATGGTATGCTCCTATTCAATGTCCAACCACACTCTTCACTGGCAAGGATTGAGAATGATACACCTAATGGAATGCACCCTAATAGTGAAAGGTAAAACCAACTATGGATAACATCAATAAGGAATGAAGACTTACAGTGAAAAGTTACCTAGCAAACAGCCTTCCTGCAGATGAACTTTCCAACTGGTCTCTTTCCACCTATCTGCATAATGAAATTAAGGCAGGTTACTTCTCTTTTATTAAAATCAACTCAATAAGTTTACAGACTGCCAAGCTCCAGCTAAATTCTGAAGCTGCTAATAAAAAGGGCACTGTTGAACACCCTAGAATTAATGAAAGTATGACATGTAACCCCTTCAGCAGTATCAAAGCAAAGAGCCCCAATTAGGCTTTAAGAGGACCTCTGAGTTTATGGACCAAATGGTCGTGTCTTGATTTACAATTTTACCTCACTCTTATTGTTGGAATTATCCCAATAAAAGTTTACAACTCACACATTGCAATGCTGATATGGGTTTCAGCTGACATACCGATATAGAAATGCACGGGCAAGGACCGCTGTCACAGCAACTCTAACCAAAATCTCTGCATATAGGCTCCATCGATCAGTGGTATCAAGTAGAGAACCTTCAGCCCTTTCTTTATCTTCTGTAATTGGATTGGAATGGCTTGCAGAGATCTGACTTATTAAGCAAGAGATGCTTCCTGAGGCAGGCTGATACTGAGATGATTTTGTATGTGGTAAATTTGGGGATTCTAGACCTCGAGACTGGCAAGATATTGTTTGTGGTAAGTTTGGGGATTTAAGTGGTACAAGTACCCAATCTGCTGATTTTGTTCCCATATCATAGCATTCTTGACAGATATTATCATTGAGAGAGACAGAAGACTGATATCTCAGGCCAATGATTGGAACTTCATCACAGTGTAGACAAGAAAAGCCATTGTGCACACCAAAGTATTCTTGGATCCATTCTTGTGGATCAGATATGTGATCAAATTTCTCTCCCCTGTCTTCCATGGCAGAAAATTTTTGATCATCAGGAACAATCATTCCACCAAAATATTCAAACAATGGATTTGAATGAACTTGAAATATACTATGTTCCAAACTGCCACCACCATGTGCTGTTGCTGTCCTACTATCATTCATACCTGTGACATTCCTGTCATCAATGCCATGTTTTCGCTCCAAACAATCATGTTCATATAATGGGCAATCATAAATTTCAAATAGGTTCTGATCTTTCATACTTGTGTTCTATGGACAAGAGTAAGAAGTGCAAATACAATATCAAAGATGGGAAGACCGTCCACATCAAAGATGCACGGCTGAATAAAACAAATCTCAGAGAATAAAAATTGACTCTTGAAAAATGGGAATTGACATGGACACGATCATTGAAACAATGATTAAATTGGGTCTGAAGAAAAATCACAAAGACGATTGGCATGGCAGATCAAATGGATTACAAAAAGATAAAAGGGAATGTACGTTCTTGAGATGTAGAAAAGAATGGGAAGCACGTTAAAATGGAAATGCGTTCTGCTTTCGACTATCAAAAGAGCCCGGAAGTCATTCACGTCTGCCAAAAGAAACTGCTCTTACTGATATAAAACATCTAATGAAATTGAAATTATCAATAATCCTGACTGAGTATATGGCTATGCAGAACAGGACCATTGCCTAAAGAGTGGCAGCATGCATAAGCCATGAAATTATCTTGTTTCAATGGAATGCAGACTAGGCGGAGAAACCCTAAATTGACAATTTTACATTACGAAGGCATTTATCTGCATACCTCGCTCCCGTGCTCTCCATTCTTTAAGATTGCGAAGCCATTAGCCACCTCTGCATACCTCACTCCGGTGCTCTCCATTTTTTTGAAATTGAGCGAAAAGCCATTGAAATATGATGGAGCCACATTCTGCTGACGTATACAGGGATTCATCAGATGACATGTCATATGGTTAACGTAATGTGGAACTGGGATGGCATTCTTGAGTGGAGGGGCTCCACATCAGCAACCGACCGGTTGCTGACGTGGAGCCCCTCCACGCAGGAATGCCAGACCAGCTGGCCATTCCACAGCATCAAGGGAAGATGGAGGGAAGAGCAGGGCGGCGGCGGCAAGATCGACGTCGATTTCTTCATTTCTTTCTTGCTTGTTGGTGGAGCTTTGGCTGTGGCGGACTTAGTCCGTTTATTGCTTTTTTCCAATATTAGATGAAGCTACACAGCCCTGTTCTGGAGCTTTGGCTATGGCAGGCATATCTATTTATATCTTCTTCCCATACTGGCCTCTCATACGTGCAGATAAGCCACGCCCCTGATCCATTTGTGCCTCTGTTACATTTATAGAGGGGGATTCTGTGAGGTAAGTCGAAAAGCGGGGCAGAGTATTCTCCGTTTTTTAGTCCGCAAGCAGGGCAGAAAAAATCTGGTGTTGAAGCAGTCCAATCTCTCCTCGGCTACGCCCATCGATCTTAAGAAGGTACGCTTCCAGCTTCTTTTTTATTCTGCATTCATAGATCCGGCAGATGAATTCTAAGAATCATCTTCTTGAAAGTAGAAAAAACAGAGGGAAATTTTAGGGAATCTCGTTTTTTCTTCTTTGGATGCAGAACATGACGCAGCGAGCTGATCAGGTATGGCTGTGACACAGTAATCGGTATGACCGATGGAGGTGATATAGGTATGGAGCTGCTCAGCTATGGCCGTGACCGGATGCAACAGGTCGTGCAAGAATGGCGACCCACTTGTGATTCTTGTTTAGAATCCTCGCCACGTGGCAGCTGCAGATTGGCTCAAATCCAAGAATCACTCACCCACTTTCCTTGACGTGTGCGCTAAGGCCGAAATCACACTATAGGCAAAACTAAAATAATTATCAATAATAACGAATAAAATATTGCCACATGGATACTTTTTAGTTGCACCCTATCACACTTAGGGTGCCCAAAGTCCAGTCACGGTTTTGGCACCCGACCGAGTTTTGACGGGCAACACCGCCCGTCTAAACTTTTGGCAGGCACCTCATCCAAGTTTTCGCGCCAGAGAGAGACGGTGCAATTTCGTATCAACCACAGCGCCAGCTCCATTTTCTAGCAGGGATTTCATCGGCGTCAATTCTATTTCCAATTATACAAGTATGATGATTCCACACACTTGAATTCCTCTTAATTTGCAAACGCATTACAATAAATTGCTCTCTCACGATTGTGTCATTCACATCCATTTTTTGGTATGCAATTGTAATTTCTTGTGCGATTTGATGTTTGTTTTACTTCTAGATGGAAGCCTTACCTTCTATCCATGTAATTAGAAAGAGTGAATTTGCTCACGGCTTAACTCTTTTGACGTGCTCAAGTGTTGTTCATATATTTCTTGTCTTTGGGGACTGTAATAATTGGTAGTGTCCTATAACCAATTACACTGGATTACACTACAACAAAGCCTAAATAAATACCTTTTTGTTCCTGCTTGTGAACTTCAAAAGCCTCATCAAACTTTACCCCAAATCCAAAATTTAAGGCTCTCCACTTGCAAATCATGAAGATTCTATTTCAATCACATCCATTGACGATTCTAATCCATTATTTTGTTCTGTTTGATGCCGATTTGATGAGCAATGAACCAACAAACCACCAAAAAATACAACTCTTCGTCTGGAAAAGGTGAGCAGAAAGCGATTGATGCCGGATTTATCAGCGACACTGTGCAAGAAGCATGGATACGTGGATAGATGTGGTGATGTGTGGCATTCCGGAAGTTTTTGGTAGGCACTGTCACCCGTCCAAAATGCTCAGGGTGCCTAAATCATATTTACCCAGAACGGGACCGGAACGGGGCCTATAATTTGGAATGGGAATGGCCCAGCAAGTGAAGGGCCAACATTCGAGTTTTTTATATCAGTGGGGTTCCCGTTGCATAATGATCATTGTGAAACACAACTTAAAAAGTTCCATGGAGCCAATTTGTAAATGAAAACATTACACTTAGAATTTAAAAAAAGTTTCATGGAGGCCGATTTGTAAATGAAAACATGTGAAGCACTTTGTAGATGCTTACTTCTGTATAAAACATCATATTCAAGACTTAAAACATAGTATGACATCTATACGTCTAACACAATAGCAATAGCAATATAATGTAAACATGACATAAAATAAAGCCATAGAGAAGCAGGGCTTCTTTCATCATATCCTTTTTAATGGGTTCAATTCAATTGAACAGAAGCTAATGAATTAATTGATGATTATTGAAAAGTAGTGAAGTAGAGTCAATAATGTTTTGGATTTGTGCAATTTGTAACAGAAGTTCAATTTGGTTAAAGTGGGATATATTTTAAATTACGGCACTCCTCCACTATTCTGGGACTACTGCTTTTCAAAAAATATTAGGCAGTTCTTATACTTTGATATCTATTTATTAAATTTGGTTTTTCCGGCGTGCCGAAAATTTTTTGGAATTTTTTCTTAATTTGATTTCCTATGATTTCAAGGGTTTTGGCTGCCG